>CM060959.1:61843435-61943651 GCA_030765055.1 Mantis religiosa
CTTCCTTTCGGAGTACTTACTAATAGCACGAATGTTTGTATGTTTCTCGTATACACACGTATTCACTGTAAGAAACAGCAATAACTATAGTGAATTTTGAACATATTAATTAATACACAAATACCTATGAAGGAGAGTTGGTTTAAAAAAACAGAACTATTTCTGGATTGAATAATCTGATGCCATTCCAGAAAAGTTCAAATAGTACCGTATATAACCCTAAAAGTTTAACAGTTCTAGGTAATCTCGCACAAAGATAGGAGGCCAAATATGACATTAAGGCCTTATTTCTGAAAAGATTACCCTGATGCAATTATTACTGATTTTAGGAGATATACTTGATTAAAATTGCATCACTTAACAATGAGCTAAAGTTTCATTAAATATGTATAGTGTTTTGAAAGATTGTTGTACTTACACTTGCAGGAAGGAGCACTGCCAGACCAGAAGCCCTCTGTGGTACAGGTTCTGTTGGCATCTCCTACCAACATGTGTCCAACAGGGCAATTATAGCTAATGACAGCACCCAAGCTGTGATTCTTGCCGCTCACTGTGGTGTTCAGCTGCTTGTCTGGGCTTCCACAAGAAGAAGGAGCTGTGAAAAACACAAATCCTATAGAAATTGCAAAATTCCTTCTTGGCAAAGACAAACTCAAGAATAGAGAAGTAGAGTTGTACAACTACACATATCCGATGGAGTTAATGGTTAAAAGAACCTACATACAATTTCTATATAGTTATTCCATTTGATGATTTAAAAGGAAATATGGGAAATAAATTACAAATTACTTATGCTTCAGGAGCATTCTGAAGAAATGCAGCTAAATGCAAATTTACATGCAATCGGCGCAACTTGTTTGGCGAATTATATCTTTGGCATAGCTACGTTAAGTATGCATCCCGATCGTAATAACCATGCTTGACACAATATAGGTACAATAAAGACAGAATGTGAGTAATTTAGTTTAATCTTATTCCCACCTTATACACTCCTGGAAATGGAAATAAGAACACATTGACGCCGGTGTGTCAGACCCACCATACTTGCTCCGGACACTGCGAGAGGGCTGTACAAGCGATGATCACACGCACGGCACAGCGGACACACCAGGAACCGCGGTGTTGGCCGTCGAATGGCGCTAGTTGCGCAGCGTTTGGGCACCGCCACCGTCAGTGCCAGCCAGTTTGCCGTGGCAAACGGAGCTCCATCGCAGTCTTTAACACTGGTGGCATGCCGCGACAGCGTGTGCGTGAACCGCTTGTGCAGTTGACGGACTTTGAGCGAGGGCGTATAGTGGGCATGCGGGAGGCCGGGTGGATGTACCGCCGAATTGTTCAACACGTGGGGCGTGAGTTCTCCACAGTACATCGATGTTGTCGCCAGTGGTCGGCGGAAGGTGCACGTGCCCGTCGACCTGGGACCAGACCGCAGTGACGCACGGATGCACCCCAAGACCGTCGGATCCTACGCAGTGCCGTAGGGGTCCGCACCGCCACTTCCCAGCAAATTAGGGACACTGTTGCTCCTGGGTATCGGCGAGGACCATTCGCAACCATCTCCATGAAGCTGGGCTACGGTCCCACGCACCGTTAGGCCGTCTTCCGCTAACGCCCCAACATCGTGCAGCCCGCCTCCAGTGGTGTCGCGACAGGCGTGAATGGAGGGACGAATGGAGACGTGTCGTCTTCAGCGGTGAGGGTGGCTTCTGACTTGGTGCCAATGATGGTCGTATGCGTGTTTGGCGCCGTGCAGGTGAGCGCCACAATCAGGACTGCATACGACCGAGGCACACAGGGCCAACACCCGGCATCATGGTGTGGGGAGCGATCTCCTACAGTGGCCGTACACCTCTGGTGATCGTCGAGGGGACACTGAATAGTGCACGGTACATCCAAACCGTCATCGAACCCATCGTTCTACCATTCCTAGACCGGCAAGGGAACTTGCTGTTCCAACAGGACAATGCACGTCCGCATGTATCCCGTGCCACCCAACGTGCTCTAGAAGGTGTAAGTCCACTACCCTGGCCAGTAAGATCTCCGGATCTGTCCCCCATTGAGCATGTTTGGGACTAGATGAAACGTCGTCTCATGCGGTCTGCACGTCCAGCACGAACGCTGGTCCAACTGAGGCGCCAGCTGGAAATGGCATGGCAAGCCGTTCCACAGGACTACATCCAGCATCTCTACGATCGTCTCCATGGGAGAATAGCATCCTGCATTGCTGCGAAAGGTGGATATACACGGTACTAGTGCCCACATTGTGCATGCTCTGTTGCCTGTGTCTATGTGCCTATGGTTCTGTCAGTGTGATCATGTGATGTATCTGACCCCAGGAATGTGTCAATAAAGTTTCCCCTTCCTGGGAAAATGAATTCACGGTGTTCTTATTTCAATTTCCAGGAGTGTATAAATTAAAATTAAGGCACTAATTTCAAAAGCAATTTATAACTATACACACTACAAAAGTAACATACCCAAACCATTTCTCATGCATTATAGAGGCAAGAGTTTTTGTTTTTAACGACTTTTTCGCGAATCTTTGCGAATTTTCCCTTTTTTCGAGAATAATAGTGCATAGATCCTTTTGTAAATATATACTGGGATTACCAATAGCATCACCTAATGGGGCAGCACAATTGGAGCTAGGCAGGCATTCTACTAAAATCAAAATCTTGTCAAGAGCAATGAAATATTTATACAGAATCACTAACTTGGAAGATGGAAATATTATTAAAGAATGTTTTCATATTCAAAAGAGAAGTAGCTGGGGTGGGTATTGGGTGCATAAAATGAATGACGTGTTGAAGCAGATAGGTATGGGTCATTCTTGGATAAATGCAGAGTATGGGTATAGAGGCTTCTGGAAAAAAGTTAAGCTAAGATTAGGAGATATTGACAGACAAGACATTTTCACCAATACAAGTGACAAAAGCTCACTGAGATTATATAGAGAAATAAAAACAATCTGGGGGAGGGAAGGATATATAGATATATGTAGTAAGTTAGGGCGAGAACAGGAGTGAGAAACTTGAAAGGTATGAATCAAGAGAGGGAGCTTAATAAATGTCGATTGAGTGGAGAAGAGAATGCAGATTTCCATTGTATATTAAATTGTAGTCAAACAAAAATATGGAGAGAGCAGGCTTGGCTACGTAAATGGGACAATTTGGGGGGTGAAGTAGTAATTAGAAATATTTTGTCAGTAAACGGGGAAAATGACAGGAGAAATATAGGGAATTATTTAGGGAAAGTTAAAGAGAGACGGCTAAGAACAATTAAGAGAAAAATATAGAGTGGGATAGGTGAAATGGAAAAATCTTTAAAAAGGAGTAGAGGGCCTCTAATACACAAAAACCTTGGGTTAGGTGTATGAGGACCGAATTATTAGTCAATGGTGGGCAACATGATAGGATTTCCAGGATTGGAATTTCCATTATGGATTTTATAATTGTAATCTTGATTTTGTATTTCCATTTGATGTTGTAAAAGGAAAGACGAGAAATAAATTACAAATATAGTTATTCAATGATTGAGCCCTTATAGGCTTAGCATACACAATTGATGGCATCATTAGGCTGCTTAACTTTCTCTTCCTTCAACGTCAGAGCATAACGTTTCATTATTATACCAAAAATGTTTACACGGTTTGAAACTGAAGCTTCGTTGTGATTACAAGGTTAGCCGGCCGTGGAGATCCGTTTCGCAGAATCTTAAACAATTTTCGATACTCTGAAGCTTTCAAAAGTTGATTTTGCCATTCGCCATGTCCAGAAACACTTTGCATGCTAGGGACTCTAGGATATAGGCACTGTGCCTCACCAAATGTAAGAAATTAATAGAATAAAAGCTGAAACACTATAAGGAAACACAAAACATTTTAATCAACTATTGAATGTGCTGAAAATGACTGCGCCAACTTCCATACGCCTTATGCATTGTTGCAGTATGAAAAGTCCAATTCTGGAAATAATTCAAGCTCTGCAGACGCTTACAACGGTACTTTGGGTCATACGTTTTCTACTTAAATGCCTCTAATCTTCAAAACATGGTGAGGGCTGGGTGGCGCCGTTTAGCATAACGTTGATAAAGCAAACAAACCGATCTTATATTCCTTTCGTCTTTCCCATATATGAGAAGCGTTTCAATATACTTTACATTTGGCAACTGCCGCACAAATGAACGTAATACTTTCTGAAAACTACTAAACAGACTAATACCGTAAACATTATTGGCTGGAGGCACTAACGTTGGAGCTTCTAGAGCATAACAATAAATTTCTAAATAAAATATGCTCATATGGTACAAGTGTATTACCAAGCATTGTACAACCTGTTGAAATGTCCTATTCGTAATTTCCTGTAAGGCAAAAAAGTAGGTAATATTTTTCTCTGTGCTTGTATACTCCATAGTGACGCTAATTCAATAAAATTTTCCATTCACTAAGGGAGTGCCCGAGCGAGGTCTCCGAATTAGATTGAAGCTCATGATATACGCCTCTGCATCATTCACGCTTCATCAAACTTAAGTTGTGTCAAATCTGTCAAGAAAGTGCCATCAATCCAAAGCGAAACGCACACTTTTAGAGACAAGATTGTTTTATAGCTTCACGCATCGATGATTAATTTTTCCAGTGACGTAAGCCATAGGTCAGATGTCGACCGAAATGTGGCCGTGAAAGTGTCACGAATTCTTCTTGCGAGGGGAACCGGCCTTGTTCGTCCTTATTAGTACTATACCAAAGCCAATGGTCATGATTCATAAGAGCAACGTGAACTGAATCTCAAATTGTTCGGGACAGGGAGTTTTCGTGTTCTTCATTATTTAACTGATAATTAATTCAATGGATAATGACGTAAGGCAGAATGACTACAGAGTGCCTTATAGGCTGGAAGAGCAAGGATGAAACGCATGTAAACATACTTCAAGTGTTTTTGAATTGTGTGTGGTCAAGTCCATAATAGTGTATGAATGAAATAAAGAAATTACACACACACATAATTAAATCTAATGCAAAATATATAAACAATTTCACTTATTACAAATGCAACAATTAAACATTAATTAGTATTTTATTTGATATACGTAAGTGTAATTTGTATGTATTAGTCAGTGTGCACGCTGCACTTGCACAATTAAAAAGAGAACGATGTAAGAGATTAGTTGTACAAAATGGCTGCTTCCGTGCAATATGTAAACATCACAGAGGGAAATCGTTAAAAAGTGGTGAAAAAACAAATTATTTGAACGTGTTTTGCAAGTTGTATGAAAAATACCTTACTTTAGCAATGGAGACTTAATTTGCCAGCAGAATAAACTGGTGTTTCAGTGCCAAGTACGTATTAATGCCACTTGAAGCGAAGTTGTGAGAACGGGCCAGCTTTCTACCCCAGGAAAACATCGAAAAAGAAGCCAGTTGTGGAAGGTGACAGTGATGAATTAAAAGTGGTATTCGTGCAAGATGCATAGCTTCTTTGAAAGAAACGAGCCACCAACAATTAGAAAAGCGCTTCAAGCAGTAAACAATAATTCCGAATTGACTAGCTTTACAAAGGCGAGCTTCCACACCATCCTTCACGACATAGGTTTTGAATTTCTGAACAGAAACTGAAAATAATAATTGCACACTGAAGATATATTGTTGATGCGCAGGAATTATCAAAGAAAAATTCATAAGTGGAAATCATTTAAAGAATTCGATTATCATATTCTAAATAGGTACGTAATGTATGAGTTTGTTTCAGTTGCATGCCAGTAGAACTTTCTAGTCATTGCCAAAGTGGCGACATGCAGTTATTTAGCATTGTTATTCCGCCCAAAGCCCCATGCCTTAATTTTTAATTTATAAACGAGGTGGGGTGATGTGAAGAAATTAAATATTGAAGTAGCAAATTATTTTAAGTATTCAGTCACTTTTTAGCGTGCAAAAGGAAAAAAATATATTATACAGCACATACACCTTTGCATTTAATGTTAACTTAAAAGTGCTATCGCATAAGCTACTCAGACATCGAAAACGGCGGCCCAAATGACCTTGTTGTCGACGGGCCCTAAAACACCACACACACTCGAAAACGGCGCCCGCCTCGGTAGCGTAGATGGTAACGTGACTGCCTCACGTTCAAAAGGTCCCGAGTTCCAATCTCGGTTATGGTGAGTTACCTGGATAAGGTTTTCCGGGGGTTTCCCTTATCCTGATAGACGAATGTCGGGTAACTCTAAGCTCCATGGACCCCAGATTCATTTGAGTATCACTTCACCCATTTCATTCATCGCCCGATATGAGTTAACTTTGGAAGACGTAAATTACACAATAATAATAATAATAATAATAATAATAATAATAATAATAATAATAATAATAATAATAATAATAATAATAATAATAATAATAATAATAATAATAATAATAATAATAATAATAATAATAATAATAATACATAGATAAATAAATAGATAAATAGATAAATAAGTGGATAAATAAATAGATCGATAGATAAATAAATAAATAAATAGATAAATAAATCGAAAACGGCAAAGCACAATTTTGCATAGAAGGTTGACAGCGCCCAAGTTTGGCACGTGGGATTAAAATAGCGCGAATATTCCCTCCAATCATAGTCGCCGGCCTCCCGCTTTGTTTACATCGCGATATAAACAAAGGACGGCGCCAGTAAAATGGCAGGAGATGAGGATTTAGAGAGCTGGATGGTTGTGCTGGGTTGTTTGATAGTAGTCAATACAATAGTGATTATAGGGAGCTAGTGAGAGACGTGACAGGTACTTTAGGCTTGTAAGTATACACTCCCATTTGTTTGCCTCTTTCAATTTTTAATTATTTATGCTGGTATACGCCAGCACTAATTTTAGGTACAGGTCTTTGGAGACTAGCTCGGGCTAGTTTAATAAAGGGCACGCTTGAATTTGGTTTTCGAGTTTTATGTCTAGTTTGATTTGAGTTGAGGATATGGATCTTTAATAATTTACTGAAGCAGAACAAATGCATGTTTGATTTGGAAATGAAATGTGTAGTGTTTAACGCCCGCTTTTACTACATACGGCACCGCAGGCGGTGACACTGATGATACATGAGATGAAGATGGAGCACCGGTGGAATGAGATGGCGGGGAAACCGGAGATCCCGGAGAAAACCCGCCCAGCACCGTGTGGTCGCGTGGGATCGAACCCGGGCCGCCTTGGTGAGAGCCAAGCGGTCTAACCACTTAGCCACGGCGCGGACAGCATAGATAGGTATTACTAAACTAAGCATTTGGAGTTTTGTTAAATTTCGTCTTCCAACGTTAAGTCATGTCTGATGAATAAAATGGGAGAAATGATGCTCAAATGAGTCCAGAATCCATAGAGCTTAGAGTAACCCGACATTCATCTTTCAGGATAAGGGAAAAGCCCGGAGCAAACTTTACCCAGGAGACTTGTCGTGGCCGAGATTTGGACTTGTCACCTCTTGAACGTGAGGCAGACGCGCTACCTAGGCTGGCATTTGGAGGTTAGGAACTGGGATCCTAAATGCAGTATAATATCAGGAGCGCTGATGACCTAATTTAAACGTACTTTATGGAAATTCTTTATTTGCTAGTAAAAATGAATTGTAAATCACACAATAGTTGGGTACGTACTGGTACACAAATAGAAACTAAAATTAACTTCGAGTATTTTACTCATGACATTATAAAAGTACAGTTCAGTAGTCTCCACATCAGACATACCTAGTGACAGTGACTGTATTATACTGGAGTATGTTTGGTTTATATCGGCTACGACACAAACAAGTTAATGAAAACAAAACACTATAAGCCTCTTCAAAATACTAATTTACTATTGCTTTCTACTTAATAGCAGATCTTTTACCCGCAGCTGGAGAATACAGCTCTGATAGTAAATACAAGAGCTGTTCAATAAAGAATGATCATAATTTTTTTACGGTCATAATTTTTCGCACTAAAATTCAATCTTATTATATTCTGCTAGCTTAATGTGAAACAAACACGCCTCAGTAGTTTCATTGTTGGTACTCCTGGTTTCTGTCTGTGAGAACCAGGCAAGTTCAGACATGTTCAGTGTCGCCTACCGCTGCAATGGAGGTAACATGCAGTTGAAGTTGATGTTAGGGGAAGATCCGGAGTTTCTTTCAAACGTAATCACTGCTGATGAAACTGGGCTGCATCATTTTGATCCTGAGAGCAAACAGCAAAGCTCAGTGTGGAAATCTCCTTCATCGCCAAACCCCCAAAAGAGCAAAAGTGGTTGCTTCTGCTGGGAATGGAATGGTTTATCAGCATGTTGCACCTGCACACACATCAGTAACTGGACAATACTACAGGGATATCATGAAGACATTGCAAGTCCATATCAGGCGCAAAAGGCCACATTTCCGTGAAGCAGGCTGGATGCTGCACCACGATAATGCGTGGTCGGATATTGACAATGTTGTTGCTAAATATCTTGCAAAAATCAACATGAAGTACATCCCTCACCCTCCCTATAGTCCGGATTTAGCCCCATGTGACTTTTTTTCTATTTCCTAACTTAAAGAAACGCCTTCGTGGGAGGCATTATCCTCATTAGAAGCAGTGGTGAAGACTGCGGAGGCGATTTTGAAGGATCTCTCAGAAAATGGTTTCCATCATGTCTCTGAAGACTGGCAGAAACGCTGGGACAGGTGCAGCGCATTCAGGGGAGACTATTTTGAGAAGGATCATCAAAATTATGAAGATGAGTAAGGGTACGTTGTCAAAACAAAATTGTGATCATTCTTTATTGAACAGCCCTTGCATTTTCCATCTCGGTGTATTAAGATACATTAACGGCAGAAGTAAACTTTATGATCATCAGTCATAGCAACCTTAGTAAGGTGTGGAAATAACGGTAAATTAAGAAGTATATTACCGAGCGAAGTGGTACCATGCAATACGATTCGCATTCGGGAGGCCGTGGATTCAATCCCCGCGACCGACATTCCTGACCCAAGGTTGTTTCCGGATGCTCTCTATGTCGCTAGGTAAGTTCTGGGAAGGTTAAGTACATCAATCCTGCTTATTTGTTTCCATGTTTTAAGTACTGACAGGAGTATGGGCGTTGTATGTCCGGAAAAAATGATTCATGTCGAAAACCTTCATCCTCTGAATTGGGGGCGGTCTTCAAATACCTTTCTCACAGTGGGATGTGCTACAGCGCAGCAGGGAGGAGATAATTCACATTAGACATACCTAGTGTCAATGATTATATAGTCGATCCATATAAACCTGAACCAATTTCCCCTTGAAAGCTCGTAGAATGTAAAAATTTGTTGTAATTATCTCAGTGATTCAGGGAGAATTGACAACACTGATAATTGCTGACAGTTGACAGTCCTAAATGTCTTAATTTTCTGTGATACGATTGTAGACACTGAAGCTTATATGGGTATCTTCAATACATTTGTGGAGCAGCTGGATGCTATCGAATTGAGAGAAGGGTATTTACAGCAAGATGAAGCAACGTGCCCATGGGACTTTGTAACAAGTTTCTTTGATAATCGAATAATCTTAAACGATCTGTGGTCCCCAGATCCCCTCACCTAACCTCACCGGGTGTTTCTTGTGTGGCTGTCTAAAAATAGTGTACAAGAATAGCCCACGTACAATTGAAGTTCTCAAGGAATTCATTCGAACCGAAATAAGTAACATTGTCGAGGATACTCTCCGCAAAACTTCAGAGAATGTGGTAAGACGAGTGCAGCCATGTATAGATACTGGTGGATTGCACTATACTATACTAGAATGTGATTGTTTTATCACTCTGATATTGTCTATTTTGAACTTACTCTAGTGCATATTTGCCTTTCTAATTTAAATTTTAAGGTTTTTAGTCCTAATCTCTCGCTGTAATACGTATATATCTTTAAGATATATCTTTAAGATTTTGATTTTCTTATGTACTATTATTAATTTATGTTGGAGGAATATTAGTTTTATTTGTATGTTAATTGTGTCTGAAAATTTGTAAAGGCTAGGGACATCTATTTCACTCTAGCTTATTAGATTTTGTTTGCTATTTCTTGTGTGTATAGGGAACCGCAAACATGAAACAAAAGAGTCTGTCTCTACTGGAAATTTGTTGGAAAGATAAATCAACTTACTCTGTATAATTTAAATCTCTTTATGGAAATAACTGTGTTATTAAATAAAATTCCGAGCCTAACATTCACTCATGTTGTACTCTCCGAATTGTTTCACAATTTACTGTTTTCAGCGAGGAATGCAAGCGAAAGACGAAGGCGTGGCAGAGGCTTCGAGCAGAGTTAATGTTGGAGAAAGGTGCGTGGGTCACTCCTTCCTCAGCCTTGGAAGTACAGAGGTCAACAAAAGGTTAAGGTATGCGCTGAATTGAAACGTGCTCCATTTTTTCTTCCATAATCGTGCTTAATATTGATCGAAATGTGAGGTAGATAATAAATCGATGTATCAAACTTTCTAGAACACTATTGACATGGAACATTCATGTAACTTTCTCATACGTCTTACTGCAAACTTCGCAAAACCACCTAAAAACAATTCTACTGTATCTTATGGGCTGTACAGTGGAGAACCTCGAGCAATGCGATCTATAGATCTATTGTGGCCACCGATTCCTTAGGAGAAAGGGATGAAACAAACGAAACACAGAAGGCGACAGGCCACAGAGACGTGTGGAAAGCGTTTCCGTTCCTACTGCTAAAGCTATCTAGAGACGGCGATGAATGATCCGGACTAAGCAAACGTCTATTGTTCATAGGGACTATTCTTTCCGTTTAGCAAGCATTTGCCCCATTTGGCCGACGTCGCCATACGCCACGAAACTAAAAAGCATATCTGAAACTCGGTGCAGATGTCTCTGTTTAGATGCTAGAATACTTATTCCAAGATCGCGTTTAAGTGTGCTTAAAAGCGACAGCCCATGTCAATAGATTTACCTACTTGGGTATAAAAGAACTCCTGTGGGACAAAACTCAGCACATCGGTGACGCTAATATGATCCTGGTAAATGACAGTTATTATCGAAAAAAATTAAAACATCTGAAACATGAAAAGGAAATGGAATGAAAATTAAGAAAAGAAAATCTTAGTAAATGAGCCATCCCCAATATGTACCTACCAATCAGGAAAAAATACGAAAAACTAACATAAGGTTGGACTGTCCAGGGGAATCGAACCCGGGACTTCCAGAATTCGAGTCTCGTACGAGGTCATCATTTTCGGTATATATCATAATATTCAACGCCACGTGTTTGTTCTACCCAATGTATATTTTTATTAGAAATTTGGAATCAAGTACTGAGGACTGCATTGCAAAGCAATCCTATTCGCGTATCTAAGTCAGTTTTTGTTACTAATGAGCTCATTGTGTAATAATGATAATAATGATAAAAATAGTAAAAATGATGATGATAATAATAATAATAATAGTAATAATAATTATAATAATAATAGATAATTAATAATAATAATAGATAATTAATAATAATAATAGATAATTAATAATAATATTAACAGCAACAACAACAGTAATAACCCATGGCACCACAGCCCATAAAAGGCCAAGGCCTGCCAACCCAACTGCCGACCTCACGCCCACATACGCAAGGTAGAGGTGGGCGATCATCCAACCGATACGGGGAGATGTGGTCAGCATCTGAGCACCCCCGCCAGAAAGTTGGCTTTTTTGTAATTTACGTCCTCCAACGTTAAGTCATATCGGATGATGAATGGAATGAGTGAAATGATGCTCATATGAGCCCAGGGTCCATAGAGCTTAGAGTTACCCGACATTCGTCTATAAGAATAAGGAAAACACCGGAAGAAAACCTTATCCAGGTAACTCACCCTGACCGAGATTCGAACTCGGGACCTCTTGAACGTGAGGCAGACATGCTACCACCACGCTACCGAAGCGGGCAGAAAGTTAGTTTCTTTACCAGGGCCGTTAACCTATCTGAAATCCTCAATTTCCTCACGAAGCTCAGGGAGCACCTTAGCCCACTACGCCACGGCGCAGGACCATTGCCTTTTACTTTTTAAAAACTTTAATAAATATATTTAACATTTCTGTAAGATAGTACATTATTGCACTCAATTCAACATTCTTGTATTTGCTATGTAAAATACTTGACACTTATAACATAAAGGTACTGCGGAACATTTTTCAGAACAAGTGACCTCAGTAGTTATTAAATATGGGACGAATGACCTCTATGAAGAATACTTACAGTGCTGACATATCCAATGCAAGTAGTCCAGGTTACAGCCCACGTCGTTCCAGAGCCAGTTTCGGCCGCCATCCAACACCACGCAGTTCTGCTCTCCGTTGTAGTTGTTCGGCTGGTCTTTGCCCCATGCAGGCTTGGCCACCACCTCGCCTACACAACACACAACAAACTGCGTCATTACAAATGATCCAGCCTGGAAAGGGATAAGGAAATATGTATGTGAAAATGGAACGAGTACTACTGGATATGGTGTACCTTGATGTTGCCTCTTCCGGGGTTGACAGCAAGTATTTGGAGTTGTCACTTGTACTCTTATTAGTATTCGATATAGATCGTATAAATGTTTTTATTAAATATTTCCTTGGGTGTATACAGTGATATTATTTTTTAATTTACGTCTTCAAACGTTAAGTTATAAGAGACGATGAATAAAATGGGTGAAATGATGCTCAAGTGAGTCTAAGGTTCATAGAGCTTAGTTACCTGGCACTCATCTTTCAGGATAAGCGAAAACCCCGGAAAAACATCATCTAGATAACTAACCCTCACCGAGATTCGAACTCGGTGCATCTTGAATGCGATGCGAATGGGGGAATTCGGTAGGCTTAGTGTTAGATATTTTAAGACATGATCACGCTGATCGCTATGTGAAGGCTTTGAAATTTCATTCTCTTTGCATGTCCAGGTATAATTGTCATCTGGGAAAAGAATAAGTGTTGGGGAGTTGAGGAAATTACGAGAAATATCTCAGAAATGGTTCATAGGCTGTGTCTTAAGGAGATCGTCATTTTTGTAAAGTATGGTCTTGCCTACTTGAGGATCTTTACAGAAAATTCAAGTTGTAAATTTCATTTGCCATGCATAGACAGTTTAATCAAAATCATAGTCCTTTTTGGAAAAATCAATCTTTTTTCTAAGTGTTCCCTGTAAAGAGTAATCTGACGTGG
Source organism: Mantis religiosa (assembly GCA_030765055.1). Taxonomy (NCBI): domain Eukaryota; kingdom Metazoa; phylum Arthropoda; class Insecta; order Mantodea; family Mantidae; genus Mantis; species Mantis religiosa. Next base: position 61,856,627 of record CM060959.1, read on the forward strand.
AATTTTTCTTGAATACCTCCGTGTCACCCCCTTAGAAGATGCTTAACATAATACCAAATTTGGTATTGAATGAACTTTGCGTGTTAGTTATACAAAAAAATCCAAATAATCCTTTTTGATTTTAGATTGAGGGAGTCTCAACATATGTATTTCTGCTGAAATCCCGATATAGAATTTTTGGTGGAATGCAATACTTTCCCTGATTACTGTGCGTGGCAGAGAAAGTAAACCTTGACAGCCTCTGTAGCTAGTGGTTAGCAATCTGGCGTTTCAGCCCAGACCTCCGGCAGAGTCTGTAAGAAGGAATGAGGGTGTAAATTGAGGATATTTCATAATTAAAAATCTAACACTTTCACATGACGTTCTATGCTTATTATCATTTACTCTTGCGTAGATTTTACAAGTTATTCTTATGCAAGTTTTTTTTTCTATCTTATGATTGAGAAAAACATTTTTCTGTAATATAATTGAACAAATCCGTAATCATTTGCTTAAAGGTGATTCACTGTGGCTTTAAAATTCCATATCTTTTCCAAGACAATAAGAAAAAGAAGTGAATGGGTATCTTGAAAATGGTCCATGACACAAAAAGTTATCTAAAATAGCATGTAAAAAACTGAAGCATGTAAAAGTGAAGCAATATTACAATAAAATATAATAGTTGTTACAAACATCCTTATCTTTGTAAGAAATTGTAAATTCTTTACAGTTCACAGGAATAGTTTCACAAATTCTTCATTTGCATCATCGGCCGAGTTGTTCATTTTATGAAAATAAAAAAGATAACTTAAAAATATAAGTGAGGTTTATAAAAATTAGTATATTTTATTGTAATATCAAAATAATTTGTGTGTTTGAAACAGAACTACATTTTAGTCTAGTTAATGTATATTTTTTTTAGGGGTTTCCTGTTTTACAAAATTCTTTCCGAATGAAGAGGTCTTCATTGACTATAACAAAAAAACCTCAAGATATGAATTTGATCTATCATGCAAATATTTTAGACATGTGTGTTTTCAATAAAAGTCATTAAGTATTTTTGACAAACTCAAACAATTGTACATAGGTGGTCTAAAATGTTTCCGACCTAATAAAGATACAAGTCTTTTTCAGAAATGTTTTTTATTTTTCATCATAGTCTCCTTGTAACTCTACACACTTCTCCCAGCGATGCTTCTATCTCTCTAACCCATCCAAATAGTACTGGGCGTTTTTCTCTGCAAAGTAATTGCTCGTGTTTTCTCTGCAAAATAATACTCACGAAGGTGATTGCCTCTTCATTTGACGAAAATCTCTGACCTCCGAGCGCAATTTTTAGATGAGGGAACAAGAAGAAGTCGCTTGGGGCTAGATCTGGTGAGTAAGGTGGATGATCAAGCAGTTCAAACCACAATTCGTGGATTTTCGCCATTGCAACCACTGAGGTGTGAGACGGTGCGTTGTCTTGGTGAAACAGGATTTTCTTTTTATGCAAACGTGGAAGATTTTCAGCAAGTTATCTCTTCAGCTTGTCAAGTAATGATGCGTAGTATACTCCTGTAATTGTTTTTCTTTTTGAAGATAATAGATTAAAGTAACTCCATGACTATCCCAAAAACAGTCGCCATCACTTTCCCAATAGAAAAAAAACAACAGTTTTTGCTATTTTTAGGAGCCGGTTCCCCCTTAGCAATCCACTGTTTGGACTGCATTTTTGTTTCGGGCGTATAATTGTGTATCCAAGTTTCATCTACAGTAATTAATCGGTGCCAAAACTCGGATTTATTGCACCTAAACTGTGCCAACGGGGCGTTGGAAATGTTCATTCGATCACGTTTTTGGTCTAACGTGAACAAACGCGGCACCCAAGATGCGGACAGCTTTCTCATGTCTAAATGTTTATTTAATATGTGACAGACACGTTCTTTTGACATGTTCATGGCCTCTGCTATCTCTCACTTTAATTCGGCGGTCGTCTAGCACCATTTGCTGAACTTTGGCGATATTTTCGTCCGTAGTCGCAGTTTTTGGACCTCCCGAAAGTTCATCGTCTCCCAAGCTCTTACGGCCACGTTTAAATTCACCTGCCCAAAATTTGACTGTGGTAAATGATGGTGCAGAGTCCCCATACACAGAATCCAACACGTCTTTGATTTACGTAGGCGTATTGCCTTTCAAAAACAAATATTTAATGGCAGATCGATACTCGATTTTTTTCATTTTCATAAAAACACTCGCATCAACTCACTCAAATGACTGTTACATAACAACTGAGCGTCCAAAATGGCTGAAAGTTTGGTGAGTATATGTCAATAGATTAATTAACGAAATTCACTAGCTTTTATTTACGAGTGCTGCCATCTTTATGTTGAGGTCGGAAACTACGCAGACCAGCCTCTTATTTATTCACCTTTTCGTTTCTAGTTATGACATTCAAACACATATACTTACGAGGACCTTTTTTTTTCTAAAAAATGTTTCTATGGTTTCATGAGCCCCCAAATATACACTTTTTTGAAAAGCTGATATTGATTTTTTGAGTGAAATGCAATACTTTGGGCATACAGTAATCGAATTAGTTGTTTCTAAAATCAACGTCCTCAAAACGTGAATTTCCATTGAAACTTCGATACTGGTGTACTTTCTGTTATTAGAAGCAAGTGGCACAAAAAGGGAAGAAAGAAAAAAAAGACCCTCTACTATAAGTTTTGCTATGCAGTCAATCTTATTCTGTTAGCGGCAATTACTAAACGTGTTAGAAAATTACACTCGAAAATAGGACAAACGTACGTAGTGAGGTTTCTCTGATGAGAAAATCGTTACGTGCTGGAATTTAATTCAACATTATTACACTAGTTAACGTGGACCAGACTACAGTACAACTTATTCTCCCACATTCAGCTGCATAACCTACTGTATCCCAACTGGTGTATTGAAGAATGTACAAGGAAGTACGTTTAGCTAGCCTTATTGGGCGTTTCTGTGGGTGAGGTCAGTCTTAGAAAATGACCCACAATTTTACACCAGATAAATGTGTAGTATTAGAGCTTATCAAAACGGGTGGTAACCCACCACAAACATACGTGTAGGCAGTTTAAGTTCATTCCTTTTTTCCGTTAATTTAAAACTTATAAATGTGGTCATATAAATTTGTGGAATTTCAAACTGTATAAGGCCACCAATTACATTTTATTTCCTTGAATATTGAAGCAGATTATTGTGGTAGCATAACTAATTTTTTTTAATCAAATCACGCCCAAAATGTGGAAAAAGTTCTTAAAGTTTAATGTTTTATCTCAATATCAGCTCACCAATATAACCTTATAAATATTTAAGTAGTTCTGGGTGATGCATTAACTAGACACTATCGTTTATTATTTAAAAACACCTTATTTTTATATTAAATTAGCAAAAATAATTTCATTGCATATTTGATTTTAGACATAAGGGGAATATGGTAGGTTGATGTTTTAGATAAATGTTCGAAAGCGTATTCCTTAATGTTGGTTTTGAAATTTCATGATATTTCTATGATGTCGTGAGAAACAACGGTATACTTATGCATAAGTAATTTTTGAAAAATATTGTGTAGTTCATTAAAACATCTTGAGATTATACTTGCATGATTTTCTCTACCTACTCTATTTCTTGTTTCTTTTGTCGAATTGTATTACACAAGTGATAATACAGAGGTGTCATCGAGTGTAGCTGAGGGTGACTTTTCCCCTTCTTCAGTTTTTCGCTTATTGCCCCGGGGTGTAGGCGAACAGTTGACTGGCATTGGCTATTGCGGTGCGTCTACACCCCTTTGTTTTAAAACAAATGCAAGTAAGCAGCAGGCTTAGATGGTAGATGGTAAGCAGCAGCAGCGTAGATGGTAGCGAGTCTGCCTCACGTTCAAGAGGTCCCGAGTTCGAATCTCGGTCAGGGTGAGTTACCTGGATAAGGTTTTTCCGGGGTTTCCCTGTAAGACGAATGTCGGGTAACTCTGAGCTCAATGGACCCTGGGCTCATTTGAGCATCATTTCACCCATTCCATTCATCGTCCGATATGCCTTAACGTTGGAGGAAAGAAGAAAGTAAGCAGCGGACAGTCATGTCCCGTTACAGAGCCCCACATTCACAAATTAATAGCTAAGAACAATGAGAACACCCTTAAATTATGAACTAATAATTATTAACATGTAGCTATTAAAGTATAATTCAATACACATTATGCACATAAAATATGAATAAACAGTTTAACAACCCGCCACTGAATTTTCCGCACGCTCTTCCTCTCCCCAATATCTATTACATCACCAGCAAAGGTTAACTAGGAGGGGGGAAATGTAATCATCCTGTTTCCGCTGTGACACCACTGTGATAAATGCTTAAAAAGGGATCGTAATGTGATAGCTTTGAAATGTCACTCTTTATAAGTGTACTAGAAAAAATTAATAGCCAATTAGTATCTGTAAAAATTTAAATATTGGAAAATTCAAATACAAAGAATTTCTCGGAAATGATGAACGCAAAACAAGCCCTCAAAAATTATACATTATACATAAAATGTGCATTTTATCGTATTGATGATTTTGCTAAACTAACACACAAAAATCATGAACGCTGAATAGGACTTCAGAAGTTTTTTTTAGAAGACTCAGCTATGGTATTTCAATGAAAATCGTTTAAACTATTTTTGAGGAAAAAAAAGAAGCTAACAATTTTCCTTATAAAAGCTTTTTTTTTCATGAGTGAAATTCATTGAAAATGCTGAACTTGAATACCAAATTTAGTACTTATTCAACATATAGTTCTTGAATTTTATTGCGCGCGCATACATACTTACCGAAATGGCTCTGTGGCTCGTATTCGAGACTCAAAGTTCTGGTATAATAATTTACACTTCCTGTTCCCTCACTGAACACAAATAGATTATCCGTAGAACTCCCGAATAAAAATCCAAACTATTTTACTCTTGGTTCCAGACATTAAAACTTTATTGAAATCTCTTTACAACCTGTCACTCATAAGCATACCGCTCCTCGTTTAACAAACGAGGCACGACATGACTCTGATTACCTTTTAAACGATGTCCAACAATTAACCTTTGTATCGGCTGACGTGATTGGTTTATAGTGGAAATTAATTGTTCTTTCACACTGGCCGCGTGTAGGCTAAATTGTGGAAACGTAGAGTCAGACTGAAAAATTCAATGCCATCGCCGGGATTTGAACCAGCAGACCCGTGGTTCAAATCCCTGCTATGGCACTGAATTTTTCAGTCTGACACTACGTTTCCATGGTTTATAGTGGCTTCTCTGTCACCCAATAAATACTAGACTTGATATGTCCATGCTACATCCCAAATTTGCAATCATAGAATGAAAGAAGCAGGAACAAAATAGAATGTGATATTTGGCATTAGTTGCAGCCATAAAGTTATTCAAGCAGATGATGCAGGAAGGACTTGCGCAAGAGAAATTGTCTCTCTGGCATTCATTACTCTTGTCCATTAAGCATCCATAGATGGCAAAATAAATAAACGAAAATAATTCTGTTCCCTGCCAAAGCCAGCTTCAATAACAGCGGCGACTAATAATGTAGAACTTTCTGAAACGTCACTCCAGTATAAGTGAAGCTTTCTCTAGTGAAGTTTCCCTAAAACAATGAATCTGACAGCGTGAGTGCATTTCGCCATAGTGCACGGTGGGAATACGTAATGTTCCGGGTTCGTTGTCGATAGCTCGCCCAACTCGTTTACGTTTCGCTTGAATTCTCTGTGACAGTGGCCGCCGATGAACCTGAATGGTATACTTGATGTAATAAGGAAACCTAACCACACCCTTTCTCCATCACTGATCCATTGCTGTCAACATTCTCCCATGTTGCAAGGATTTCATGCAAGTTACTACAATGTTTAAAAAATATTATGGGCACATTGAATACTTTCAAAATTTAAAACAAGGATTTGTTTTAAAAATGAGATTTTATTGTTGTTTTAAATATTCCTTTTTAAAATCGATATATTTTTGCATTCATTGAAACCAATCTTTAAAATCAACGAGGCCACTTCAGAAATCTGGAAGACAGAAAGGTGATTCCATGTGTTTTATCTTAATTTTGGAAACAAAAAGAAATGACAAGGTGCTAAGCCAGATGGGAAAATCACGATGTTTGTACGTGAGCCAGTACAAACCTCAAGACCTATTCTCCCACATTCAGATGCATAACCTACTGTATTCCAAATGGTGCATTCAAGAATGTACAAGAAAATACGTTTAGCGAGCCTTATTCGGCGTTTCTATGGGTGAGGTCGTCTTAGAAAATGACCTACAATTTTACACTTCAACTGTATAGTGGAAAGTATTTGATGCTGGCCTTTAGAACATTAGATACTCATTTGTTAGTTTGTCTGTGAATGTAAAATTAGACTTTCTTTTGGGCTTTCTTCAGAATTTTTTAAGTGCAGCGAACAAACTTTTGTATAACAATCGGCAGTAATGATACGTCCACAATCTTCTAATGCTAGTAGCAACATGAATCGTTTTAGAAACGAAAAATAAAAGAAAACTGCAACTATCTGCTTAGCAGCAAATTCCTTGGACTTCAGTAGGCTTAGATTCTGTTAGAACGACCTATTGAGCCATTTAGCTTGAGTGAATGAATAATTTTTCGTCCAATTTCTTTTTTGCACTCTTACATTATTCCTTATAATTGTTTGTCTATCCCACACTATGCATCTAATACCTAGTTGCTACCTTGGCTTACATGACACCCTGGCCATCTCCTGCCAGGTAGCTCTTAACCTCCATGCCTACTTAATTAGCACCTTTCATCCACCCCCCCCCCATCTTCCTTTCTTATATTATTTACATTTCTTGTCCATTTTTGTTTTACTTTCTGTAAGAACTCATCAATACTTCTTACATTCTTTTCCTGTTTTCCTTTTAACATTTTTGTAGCTACTATACTCTTCTCTACTTTCTCCCATTTTCCCTCCAAAACCTTTTTTTCTCCATATTGCTAACTTCTTGCATTCTGTTACATAATATGCTATACTTTCTTTTCCACCACACAATTCACAAATTCCCCTTTTCTTACCTCTTATCTCTCTTGGGAATATTGTTCCTGTTCGCATCCAAGCTAGATTTAACTTTGATTTTCAATAAATTTGAATTCACTCTAATAATTGTAACAACTTTAGATGGGGGTTTTGAGTAAATAATTTATAAGCCATTCTGCGAGTAGTTTATGCGTTACTGACGTTATAGCCCGGGAAGGTCCTACAGCTAAATTCATTTTTGGATGAACGGAAAATCTTTAAATGATGATTAATTAACAAACTGTTGGCGCAAATCAAATAAGTTACACGTCAGCAAACTCGCCAAACAGTATAAAAAATCTCTCAAATATGAACAAATTTTATTTACTTGGAGAAGCACGGTATTTTGAAAACGTCGAGTCCATCTCGTATTTTAATATTGTGACCTGCATAAGTTTCTGTATCAAAATGTTCCAGTATAAACGGTCAAAAATATATATTAAAAGATTCGTTGATGTGAACTATCCGGAGAGTTGTCACGTTAAATTTATATTGGCTACAGTAGCACTGTAAAAAGTGGGTGCTTGGTTTCTTTCCCGCTGTTACATAACCGTTGAACAATAGCGCAATTTGTGAAAAAAAAACCTGTCCATCAAGATTCGCTCCGCTGGCCTTTCGATCTTCTTGTAACTACACTAACGAAATCCGGACTTAATTTGTGTTAAATATGCATCAAATTGCTTTTGTTTTCTCTCTCATGTAGTTTGGGATTTTAATTAGATAAACTATTCTATTTATACTCAGAGCTTATCTAGCTTAAACAAAGGTAAACTCACACATTTATTCCTGCAGGTGAAAATGGGCAGGGTATTTAGTATTAAATTAGAACTGGTTTCTTGTGCTGCTTGTGTAATGTGGAATTTCTCAGCAATTGACGTCACTACTTTGTTATAATAAAAAGGCAAGTGCTTGAGTGCAGTAGAAAGAGAGAAATGAGAATAAAGGAAGAGTTGAGATTTAACATCGGTACTCAGTACTCTCAGGCCAAGACAGGATTGTAATACTATTTTTTGATCCATCTATTGGGAGCATAAGTGCTAAGCAACTTTAAAATTCCCTGATTTTATGTAAACATCCTAGCACTCTTCTTGAAAACCATACATTAGCGATTCTTATTGAAAATATACCTGGGAAGTTTCTTTTGATATTGTACTGAAAATCATTTATATTAATAATGATAGCATAAAATATTTTATATGCTGGAATAATTTATGAAGGAAATTTTATTTTTATGAAAATCTTTCGTAGTGGTTTTTATTAATTTTTTGGGTAATCGTGCTCTTTATGAACTTGAATGAATTAAGGAATCAAAAGTCTGTAAATCCCTTGAGGAAAAAGCCCCCCTGTTGCGCAAGGGGTTAACAATTGAGAAGCTTATTAGACTTGCAACTCCTAAGATCCTTGTGCAGTTACTGCGCTCCAGTAACGACGTACCTTCGTGTCAGCAGCACTGTCTCTCTCTACTTCACACTTATGAATTTATCCATTATAACATGCCCATAAAGTTGGATTTTTTCGAAATCAGCTTCACCTAGGACCGCTTTTGCAGCCTAAAATGACTGTTCATTCCTAAGTCCTGAGCTTTTGTTACAAATATAAGGCATAAATATCTTTAGTTTTTCTTTTTTCACAATATAAATTTTGCCCTTAAGGTGTGCTTATTTCTTATAAGCATTCTGAGCACATCATGCTGACCTCTACGTCAGTATATCAAGAGAAACCAATCGATTTATCATTTACTGAATTGAAACCAAACTGCTGACAAGTATTCCCTATTTTATTTACCAGATCTGAAGTTCATAGAGGAACAAATTTCAGTATATAATTACAGTTGTATAGCCACTAAAAATGATAGAGGGAATTGAATGTAAAATCAGCTTTTTATTACCTTAATTTGTATAGTGATGCTTAAGTCATTCTTATAGGTACTGGAAATAAAGTTATTTTTATTACTTGCAATAAAACTAAATGCAACCTGAAATCATACGGTCTATAAATGGTTTCATCATCTAAATAGGTTATGGTGTTATTATATAAATAATATTTCTTAGTAAAAATAATAAGCAACATTTATCGAAGAGGGAACTAGATCTCCGCTCTTACATTGAAATATCGAATGGAGGCTAATTACTACGGGTATCAGGTATTTAAATTTATATTTAATTTGTAATTTTTACAATAGGAATTACTTTAAACTATTAAGTTTAGGATATAATGACATTTATTTTCTAAAGCGAGCTCAGAAATCACAGGGTTATTATACCTAATATGATTTATAAAGTGAGATAAGCAAGTATGGGACATACCATCCACCCAGCGCCAAGTTCGGGAGGTGAAGCCAGGATCTCGCTGTGCACCAATCCACACCAACTGTGTCTTCAATATGGGCTTGCGTCTCTCCAGTTCTGCCACGAGAAAGGTTGCTGTTGCCCCTTGCAAGTGATGCACCAGGTCTCCGCCATGTTTCTTGCAGTGGTTGCGAGCATCCTCAAAGGATCCTCCACGTCCAACACCAAACTCATAACATGTTCTGGAAAAGGCCGAGAGTTCCACGTCTTCAGCAGCACCAGGAGGAACACAACGATCATTGGAGAACTCTGAAACAGAAATAAAAATGTTCAAGTTGGCATTTATAAATGTTTCCTGCGTTATAACCAGCAATTTTCTGATTACCAACAGAAAAAAAAACACACACACATACTCCCTCTTTTCTCTCTCTCTCTTTCTCTCTCTCTCTCTCTCTCTCTCTCTCTCTCTCTCTCTCTCTCTCTTTCTCTCTCTGTAACGCCTTTAGAGGGAATAATTTAGATCAGATATAACATCAGACAAATATAAACAAAGGAACGTGACCTATTAATAACTTAGATGGGTAGAGGGTTGCTTTTGTGCACGTTTCAATTTCTCAGCAGCCTGGTCTACAGAGCCTTCGTTTGGACACCTGGCTGTTAAGCAGGGAACTTCTTATCCTGCACTACGCTGTTTCGGGCGGTACTTTTACCCTTACGCTTTCCCTTCTCTCCGTGTGCCTCCAATGAATTGACGCGAAGTGTTTTTACAGAGGTTGATACGTTGTAAGGCTATATGTTTCGACTGTTATAATACTGAAGAGTTGCACTTAAGTAAGAAGCCTTCATGTATCATTTCTATGTGTTAACAGCCTACTCTGAGATGCCGATTTACAGTCAGATTTAGAGAAATTGGATTAATTGTTCATAAGAAACGGATAGTAAACGGCTGTTTCTTGGAGAACTTGAACTCGATGATATTGGAGAAAATTTAAAACGAGTCTAATGAAATACCTGAAAAGGCTTTTACAGGAATAAGGCATTTTGCAAATCTCGCTTGGAATGCCGCTAAACTTTGAACATTAAAAGCCTATATCAATGTAATTCAGGCTTTGCTACCATGCAATAATATGAGTAGAATTAATTTCTGTATTCGGATGTTGGATAACTTTAATGATGGGTATATCTTCCATGTTTATTTTTAAAAGACGAATCGTGTTTCATTTACATGGCCATGAAGGATTAACAAATGTTAAATCACATTTCCTTAAGATATGTGAGAGATGCATGGGGATAGAAGCATATATTTCCAATCTTTTCATCATGAAGGTATGTCCTTACTGTAGTTACAACTTTCATGAGGAATCTCTGAGCTTAAATTTAGGGAGCTATGGTATTCGACTCTACTGGTAAATAGCCTGCTTCCTGGTGCAAAGAAATTCCCGTTAGATTTAAGGTACTTTCATTAAAAATAATGTGTGTATCTTGGATTTTCAAGGGATATCGTCAGAAGTCCTCTTCATTCCGAATGATTTTATGTTATATCGTAAAAGATAGACAAAATTTTACCATACAAAAACTGCAGATCAGGTTAAAACCATTATTTATAAAATAAAACTTTTTGTGGAGTGAACAGTTTTCAAGATATTAGCAGTCATTTAAGTTTTCCAATACCTATATTTTTCTCAAATGGGAAGTCTATTTATTTTTCATCCCTTAGCCATGGAAAGAGAGTGTGGTATTTGATCACTTAGCCTACTTTAAACCGAGTGGGATGGCTCAGGTGGTTTCGTCTGTGACCCGCATTCGGGAGGACACAGTTCGATTCCCGTGGCCGACCTACATGACCCATGGGTTTTTTCGGGGGTTTTCCCGAGTCGCTAGGCGAATGCTGAGTAGGTTAATTATCTCCCCCGAATTTCCTGTCCCTCCATTTCATCTCCATTATCATTTCACATCATCTCTCATCTGGTAGTCTCTTTCAGGGTAGAAGTGTCGGCGGTGTCTTGGCGGTGCATGGCAGGATGATATGCACTGAGGAAAAGTACTTTCTCCTCCAGTAGGTCGGATGCCGGTCTCCGCTCTTCTGCTGGGACCATTCCGGGACAGCCAGCCTGGTACCTTTGGGGCTCGGATCGCCTGCCTGGGACCTTTGGGGCTCGGCTGCTGGGCTCGTTGCCGTCCCGCAGTAGGGGAGCGGGAAGACTCAAGGTATTGCCCCAAGGAAAGAGCCCCGAAGCTTTCCATCACTCCCAGGGTCTTCGGACTTAAGGGTAAACCTCGTACGTGTCCGTTGTCCTGGCCTGTCGGAGGAAGTCTCTATCCAACTAAACTGTAGAGACTCTGCCCTCTGTACTATCGTAACTCCTTGGGTTGGCCGCCCTCTCTCTCTTCACCTCATCCTTCCTCCCAGGGGTGTCCCCACTTGGGGGCATAGGAACAATGGACACAGCATGGTTACCTACGTACCGAATCCCCTCCGTAATGAAATCCTAATCTTAGCCTACTTTAAGCCTACTGTATACCCATATTTTCCTTGCACTTGTAACAAAATTATCAATACGCTAACATTATTTAGATCAACATAAACTAGATATGGGAATAAACGCTTTAAAGAAAAGTATAAGTATGTATAAGAGCAGAGAAAGTCATGTGAGCGCTACTATCTGAATGTATTTCATTCCTCTTCTTCCTCTCTTTAGGATGACTGAGATACAACGTTAAAGAATTTTATTGAATGAATATCCTCATTAAGGCATCATAATAATGTAGAAGCCGGGTTGAATGTGGATTACTAAGGCATGGGAACTGGGCTTCAAAACAAGAAATTTAACCACATCTCAAGGTAACTTTAAAAATGTGATATGTGTATAGCTCACAGATGGCGCAATAAAATAGCTGTTACTGTCATACAGCGTTGTATGGACAACCATTTTTAAAGTAATATAGGTCATACAAGACGTTTAAACTCTTCACCTTGACTCCACCTATTCTGAACTGTACTTACAAGTATTGAGGAAGTCTTGCTGAAATTATTACTGCTTGTTCAGATGTACGAACACTTAATGGAATCTGTAAGGCAATTCCTTTCCAATTCCTTTCATGTCGTAATTTCGTTGCGCTTCGCGTTTAGAGAAAGTACTATAATTTGGTATAATAATACTGTATATTTGTAAAGAAACAAACTCTTAGGTACCTGCACAGGATGGCATCTATCTGAATATGAGGAAAACTGCAGTTATTTTAGGTGGTTTATGGTACTTACACTTTGTATTTTATTGTTTTTATAATATCCATAATTTCTGAAGCTGAAAGAGCCATTTAAAGAGCCCTTACTAGTTAACTATACAAAAATTCAACAATGCATAAAAACATAAAAAATGAACGTAGAAACATTTATTTTAAACATAGAAAATGAAATAGTCAAATAAAGACAGAACTTAGAAGTGGTTTGTGTTACAGTGAGTACAGAAATAAATAAATAAGCAAATAAATATACAGTTTTGTACGAGGGCTGTTCAATAAAGAATGATCATAATTTTTTACGGTCATTATTTTTCGCACTAAAATTCAATCTTATTATATTCTGTTAACCTAATGTGAAACAAACACGCCGTAGTAGTTTCATTGTTGGTACTCCTGGTTCCCGCCTGTGATAGCTAGGCAAGTGCACACATGTTCAGTATCGCCTATTGCTGCTGAAGAACAATATGCGGCTTTGAAATTCTGCTTTCGTCTCAAGAAATCTTCAGTTGAGGCCTATACAATCTTACAGGAGGCCTATGGAGAGCCTGTGCTTCCCTTCAGCACAACTCTAAGGTGGTTTAAAATGTTTAAAGAGGGAAGGTGGACCTGGTGCTCCAGTTACTGCCCTTACGGAAGAACACATCAACACTGCTGCTGCCATTGTGAGAGAGGATCGACGAATTACCTTAAGATCACTTTCTGAAATTCTGAACATTTCATTGGGTGCCACCCACACGTTGGTGACAGAAACATTACCCATGAGACGTGTTTGTGCACGATAGGTTCCGAGACTGTTGATTCCCGAACAAAAGGACATTCGCATGCAGGTGTGCATGCAGTTAAAGTTGATGTTAGAGGAAGATCCGGAGTTTCTCCCAAACGCAATCACTGCTGATGAAACTTGGCTACATCATTTTGATCCTGAGAGCAAACAGCAAAGCTCAGTATGGAAATCTCCTTCATCACCAACCTCCCAGAAAAGCTAAAGTGGTTGCTTCTGCAGGGAAACTTATGGTCATCTCATTCTTTCATATTCATGGAATGGTTTATCAGCGTGTTGTACATGCACACACATCAGTAACTGGAAAATACTACAGGGATGTCCTGAAAACATTGCTAGTCCATATAGGGCGCAGGAGACCACATTACCGTGAAGCAGCTGGATGCTGCACCACGGTAATGCGCGGCCGCATATTGCCAATGTTGTTGCTGAATATCTTGCAAAAATCAACGTGAACTGCATCCTCCACCCTCCCTATAATCCGGATTTAGCCCCTTGTGACTTTTTTCTATTCCTTAACTTTAGGAAAAGCCTTCGTGGAAGATATTATCCATCATCAGAAGCAGTGGTGAAGGCTGTGGAGACGATTTTGAAGGATCTCTCAAAAAATCGTTTCCAGCATGTCTTTGAAGACTGGCAGAAACCCTGGGACAAGTGCGTCGCATTCAGGGGAGACTATTTTGAGAAGGGCCATCAAAATTATGAGGATGAGTAAAGGTACGTTGTCCAAAAAAAAAAAAAAAAAAAAAAATGTGTTCATTCTTTATTGAACAGCCCTCGTACATGGTGCATTATTTGCTTTATTTAAAAAGCGAAAGTCTATTAAATCCGAACTTTCGGTAAGGCGTAAGAGATGGACAAAATAAAAGTCTAAAACTCTTGATAAAGCATTTTATGTAAAAATTTTCTGATTATATTTCTTGTTATTGTTTTACATTCCCAAATACCAGTACTATCTTCAAATTGAAAGTCATTAGCTTTTCCATTGCTGGTCATTCAATGAGAACGCGATTTCAAAACATTAAACAGCGACCAGCTGTTTAAAGTTTTGACTATCACCGACGCCTACTGTACTTTTCTATTCCCATTATACCTACAGGGAGCGATGTAATAAATTCATTTTCTGAAGTTTTTTACATCAGTATAATATATAAAAAATAAACGTTTGTAAGAGTAGTTTGTATAGAAGTGAGTAAAGAAAATCATGTAAGTGGAGTACAACAGATTTTTTCTAAGTATTTTCGTACCACTGTTCATGGTTTAATCACATGATATACTTCTTGAAATATTGTCTTGCATGACTTGTGATTATAACTATTCAGACGCATATCGAGGAAGTCGCTGCCAACCCTAGGCCTGCATACCTAGTATTATATCACCAAGCGACTTGGCTTAGCTTTAACGTATGGGGTTCCTATTCGGGGGTTCTTGGGTTCATTTCCCGATGACCGCCCACGTCGTTTTTTCATGGTTTCCCCTGGCAACAGGTGAATTCTGAGACGGTTCTTCTAACACGATTTTTGTACCCCAAAAATCCTTTATAATGTGTTTCAGAGCTGAAGGATCAGGCTGGGCGTTGAAGGTACACTTTATAGAAGTTTCTCCTTGACGTCGATTGGACTGCTCAGCTAGGTCCACCTCCGATTGCTCCAGGACAAGCCTTTTATAAAGCGGACACTTAGTTCAAGAGCTTATGGGTGGGCTTGAGTGGCGCCGGATACCTTTAAACTGGATGGTTACGGACTCCATCTATGCTTACGTACGTCTTCACCCTGATCTACTGTCCTCCACAGGAGAGTAAGTATCCGAGACGCCTGAGCCGCAGGATTGGCGAAGGTTCCCACACCCTCCTTGGACAGATTTATGACACCCTATATCAGTACAGTTACAGACCATTCAAAAACTTTCTGATGGCTTCTACTTTTGTGAATGAATCTTCCAGGTTTTAGTGTACCGAGTGAATAGGGCGCATGTTTTCTTAACGGTTCTGCTCCTTGTGTAGCAGGCGCTCCCTGCCACACACATTCACTGTCCTTGTCCCACGGTGTAAGACAACACATTCCTTTCAGGGACCTTTTTCCGTTGTTGGACAGTAATTGCCCTTCGGGTCTGTTACAAAGGAGGGGAATCGGCACTGCGACCAGTCTTGATTTATTGTATCTATGCCTCCCAGTAGGACATCCCCGGGAAGAAAGATGATGCGAGAGGAGACAGAGGGCGGTCGTACCAAGGACAATACAGAGGGCAGGGTCCCTATATTTTAATTAGAAACTGCTCCGGCAGGCCAGGACAAAGAACATCACCCCCCTACTGTGGTTCGGAAAGGTCCCAGTAGCTGTTTCGGAGACCGCAACGTCCTCCCGGAGGGGGAAGTAGTTTTCTCAGAGCATATCATCCTACCAGGCACCGCCGAGACTCCCACCGACACTTCTACCCTAAAAGAGACCACCAGGCAAGATATGAAGTGAAATGATAATGCAGAGACAGGAAATTTGGAGGATGTAATTAACCTACCCAACATTCGCTTGGTGGCCCGGGAAAACACCCGAAAAGAACCATGAGTCACGTAGCTCGGCCACGGGAATCGATCCTGAACTTCCCGAATGCCGGCCTCAGACGAAACTGCCTCAGCCATGCCACTCTGTAAGGGCCACATAGGCTCCGCCCAGTAGAGGGAGCCATTCAATATTGTTTTATCTCTACCTTTTATTTTGTAATTTACGTCCTCCAACGTTAAGTCATATCGGACGATGAATGAAATGGGTGAAATGATGCTCAAATGAGCCCAGGGTCCATAGAGCTTAGATTTACCCGACATTCGTCTTACAGGATAAGGGAAAACCCGGAAATATCATATCCAGGTAACTCACCCTGACCGAGATTCGAACTCGGGACCTCTTCAACGTGAGGCAGACTCGCTACCATCTACGGTAACGAGGCGGGTACTTTAGCTCTTATTGTATACTTTACCTAACAAAATAAATTACTTACAAATAAGGTTTGACTAGAGTAATATATTTCATCGAATATATCAATATCGGGCATACAAAATGAACAAAACACTTCTTACCGTCGGTTGTGAATACTTCCACTTCACAGACAGATAGAGACCCTTCTACACCCACTAGCTGAAGAAATACATGCTGACCAACCAGGGTGCGCGCACAGGTGAACGTCTTCGTTACTCCTTCCTCTGCAAATCATAACAAAATACATACTGTTAATTTATTATGTCAATAACTTCTTTTGTCCTATGCTCAGTATTCAGAAGCAAATGACGCCGAAAATGGGCCAGTTCAAATTACCATTTGCTAATTATTTATATTCTACTGTAACCATTGGTTGTAGCACAAAGAATGTCGAAGCTCAGATGTAGACTGGAAACAGATGAGTATTCAGTGACATGCATACGAACAAGGAAAAGTACAAGGCGGGTGTATACTACATCATTCATAACATCTTCTTGGAGACTTCAATGAAGAACTATCAAATAATTTTAGTTAATTGATGGAAATTAATTATTTCTTCACACTAGCCGTATATTGGCTAAGGTTTTTGATAGGTAGAGTCAAAGTGAAAAATTTAATGCCATGGCCGGGATTTGAACCACGGATCTCCTGGCCTATATACGGCTAGTGTGAAGAAATGATTACTATCCATCAATTAACTAAAATAATGAGTTAAATGATTAAGCCTGGGACTAAGTACTTGTGATAGTAAGTCACCACAAACGGTGTATCTCGAATGCGAGAGCCCCTAGTGGTCTACCGGTGAAATATACGAGTCAGATGGAGAATTTAATGTCATGGCAGCAAGTTGGCTATGGTAGCTCAATGGGTAAGAGCGACTGGACGGAAACCAGGAGATCCGTGGTTCAAATCCCGGCCATGGCATTGAATTTTTCATGTTGACTCTATCAAATAATTGTCCAGAATAGGGAATATGGCATTAGGAGGAAGAGAAATAAAATGGATGATATTTGCGGCATGTATGATAGTGCCAATAAAAGAGCGAAACTAGAACGGATACAGATAAGGGCAAAACGAGAAGAAACCTGCAATATTAATCTATAGTGGGAAATTAAATGGACACAGATCTCTAGTGAACTTTGGCCTAAAAGTGAAAAATATATACATGTCTATATTTATTTTTCATATATAACTTTCATATTAATATTTGCAGTTTTGTAGCACGACTTATTTTTTTTAAATATTTCCAGCTTTTTTTAACACAAATTGCATTTACGATACTTCAGCGCAAAAAGTAATGAAACCCATAGGAGGTAGTTTTTTTTAATCTTACCTCAGTCTGCTCTAAGAGGAGCAGAACTCTTGGAAACCGGCCTTAAAATGGAAATCCGTCGATTTAAGAAGCAAAGATAAATACAGCTTGATAATCAAGCTAAGTAGTTACGTTTCTTTAACACAATTTTCCATACTCATGCCAACTCCTGACCTGGCATTTTTTTGAATTATGTATTTCAATTGCTCAGCACAGTTAGTGCTATACAAATTGTGGAGCTATATACATAATATACATAATAAAATTAAAGTATACAAGGATAGAGGATACCCATATTAGAGTCTTCAAGCAAACTGGTCTGATTAGTGTGAGTATAAATTAAATAACTTCTTCATTACAGGATAAATAAGCATTATAGAAATAAAATGTCCTGTGGCAAGCGTGCCTTCAGTCTTGGTGCAGCATCAAGGCGACGTCCCAGTTGGAAGAATAAAGCACCTGATACATAAGAAAGGCGAGCAAAGAATCTGCTTGTCGTTGTAGAGATGTACTCATTAATGCTGACTATGTCCAATTCTCTATGCAGCTGTGCATTCCGGATGTACCACGGGGCGTTCACAGACAATCGTAATATGTTTTGAAGCACCTGGAGTTGGTGAATATGAGTAGGTGAAGCACATCACCATACAGGACTGGCATATAGAAGTGTTCGTAGAATACTCTTATATAGTAGCAGCGTACATTGATGTTATCGGAGTCACGGCCCACTCGATTCTTGACCTGGTATTTAATTTACTGAAAACAATCCTTTGTTCAGTAATGCGAATTTTGATAGTGTTTTGTCTTTGTTTATGTTGGTGTTATATCCAGTGTTTCATTTGTGGCTTTAACACCTTATAAATATCCTGATGATGGGAGCGATGCACACTCCTGAAACGTCTATATCTAATCGTCTTTTCAACTGGCTTGTTGCCCGAGAAGAAAGTGAGCATATTCGTCGCCTAGAAAGCTTCAGGTCTTATTTTACTTCAGTATGATTTAAAAGGTTTCATAAACAACTTTTTCCACAAGTTTGCAGAGGTACCTTATGTAATTATTTACATATATAGAGAATATGCTTGAAGATCGTATGCTCTAGTTAAAGCACATGGCAATGTTGCTCAGACAAGAACTTTCGGAAATTTCCATCACTAATATTATAGTCTCTTATACCTTCTTGGTCATTGCCACAGACAGTGAAAGTCATGTTTGTTTGAGCATCTCCACGCATGTCTTTGCATTAGACCATGTAAAAGGTACCTTGGGTAGAAGGAAGTTTCACAGACTTACCTATAGTACCAGGAAACCAGGCACAGAGTGGGTTTCTCTGTAAATCTGTGCTGCTATTCCCGACCCTGATCTCGATGTCCTTCAGAGGCTGGTGTCCTGCAAGCAAACATGCAACATTAGCTTTTTTTCTCTTCGCTGGTTGTTGCATATATCTACATTATTTACGGCCCAATAATTTCAGATTACTTTGCAAAACCACTTTCATTTATTTTACATTTTAATAACCAGGAAAGTGACTGCATGGAGACCACATAGGGGATTATCGAAACAAAATTAATCAATACGTGTGCATACATGCAATTTATTTAAAAACTGATACGATGCAGTCATAACGAATTTCTCTCCGATAACCAAACATATATTTGTATATATTGTATATATAAATTCATTAAACATTATTACTCATATAAAATTGTTCTTCCATCTTCGAAATGGTATTCGCAAAATAGTTTTACTTAAGAGGGGTGTAAATTAAACAGAAGTTTTAGCTATATTCAAATGTTTATCCATGGTAACAAGCTCTTGCAATGGAAAGATAAAGTAGCCTTAAGTGGAATAATAATGGAAAACGTTAAAGTGAGACCCTTAGATTTCGCTTAGGAAGAGTCTAAACCTGCAACATCTACATTTCCGGAAAAAAGATGAAACTCGAGTATCTTAACGGGGTTTAGAATCTCCTATCTCGATAATGTTAAATTCTGTTATATTTAGGACTCGTTATATTAGCAACCAATCAACCCAGAGAGACGAAACTTTCACTACAAATTATGAATTGTTTCCTTTAATTAGGACAGGAGGAATTTGGACTAACATGAAAAATGTATATATTATAATTTTTTAATATCACTCAAAGTATTGACATTAAAACGTTTGGTTTAGTTTATCTTTTTTCAGAAAATAATTATTGAAAATAAATTTTACTCTGTCTAAAGTTGGGTTTACATATACAAAACATATGGTAAAAATTGTAGCTTGGTATCTGATACAGAAGCTGAGATAAAGGGTCAGACATTTGAAGAGATGTGATTTTCCAGAAATTGCGTTTAAAGTTGGTAGTAGATTTTATCATACCTTAGTGCACCCCTGGGCCATATGATGGTTTATCTGGGTCTTCCTCTTCAAACATGGCCATAGCATTTTATACATACAACAGATTCACTGATAAATCTTTTCAACAGAGAAAAATTCACTTCTATGTTTAGAAAATCGTGCATTTCTTTATAAAGTTCAAAGTATGACTGTATTTTCTTTTTCGAAGAACTAATGGGACATCATGTTTAAGATTAGTACCTGTTGATGATTGCTATGTATTGTCTATAATTACAGTTTTAGACTTTCCAACATTATTCCTTTCCTTAAAACAACTTTTGGTCTTGTCATAATAAGGGAACACTACGTATAATTCACTAAAAGCATAGGAGAAACATGAAAACAATAATCATAAAAGAGAAATGAAAACAGGTTAGCCAACAGCATAGATTGAGAATAAAAACTGTCCCACCCATCACAAAAATCCCATTTTGATAGCTCTCACAGAAAAAATGCTGCAACTGTCAAAAGTTACATCTTTTCATCGACTTTTGACAGAAGCAAGACAATAGAGCAGGCGCAATTAAAGTGGTTCCTAAATCATCACACTACGTATCATATATCATTTTAATCATAGAAAAATGAAGATTAATGTGAGACAAAAATATAAAATATGACAATTTTATGATTTTTGTCATTTTCCGGACCCTCTTAATCAACTCTACTCTTTTCCTATTAAAATCAAGTTAAACTCTTCATTACAGCTTGATAACATTAAATGTTTCCAAATATTCACTGTTCTACATAAAACATTTCTAAAATTCGGTGTATACTTCGGTATTTAAAGGCTAATACTTCTGTTTATCGTGATTTCGTTTGTTAAAACTCTATGCAGTATGAACTCATGCACCATTATCTAAGCCTTCAGCTCGCAATAAACTATGCTAACCAAATGAAACCATTTTTATGTCGAGATATATAGCGGCAATTTCCTGACGGATATTTTGTTTTAATTCTTCCAGTGGATTGAGTTTGTCTTATGCACTTTATGCCTTTAAATTACCCCAGAGAGACAAATCGCAGGGGATTAGTTAGGGAGACACAGGGGGTCACAAATCTCTAGTAATAATACTATCCTGAAATACATTTTCAATTGTTGTCATCGAAAGATTGACTGTTGCAGAATTTTGTTGGAAAACGGCAAAATCACGCTGCCTGACTGTCAATTCTCTAAAATAAGGTGGCGGGGGGCAAAATTGTATTCATGTATATAGGCGTCAACTCTTGACTCGAAAAAATATATGCCTATAAATCTTTCTCGGCTAATGGATAATTGCCAGCATTGTCGGTATGTTGGAACAGATACCAAACATGTATGGACAACGGTGGTTGCCATTTTCAGTATCTCCTTTAATAACAAGGGTAAGTAAAGCCTTTAAAAGTATTTTTAAAAAAATTTACATGGTTTCACCCGCGTCTCATCATGAAAGCGACAGACGGCAACGTGTGCCGAGGGCGTGGAGAGACAAAACACTACGCAGCCGGTTAGGATGTTTTTGGGTCCTTCAGTTGGATATAATCGTTATGTAGTGTACATGACTTATACAACTATAAGGCGTTATGCGATATGAGAGCAGCTTACCACAACAGCCTCTAGTGGTAACCCGTACAACGCCTACAGGGTAAGGCCTCAAGAGATCCACCATCCACCAGGGTGAGGCTTCCTTCATTGTTTCGGTGCATCGTTTACCGTCGTGTACCGTCGTCTTCTCGCCGTCATTCCCATTAGATGCAGCACCACCTCGAACTGTCGTCGACTGATTCGCTGGCTTCCGGAAAGCTATGTTCGTGCCTGTAAAAGAAACAAAAAGTCATTTAGATCACTGCAGCTTTACTGAAAAGATATAATCATTTGAATGCTGTTTTATATCATTGCATATAACCTGTCGAAATTGTATGATTTGAAATAATACTAGGTACCTATTTGGTTAGCATTTGATGTAGTAAAGAATTATTAGGTTTTGTGTAAATAATAGAAAAGGGACTTGTAAAGTTTTTTAACGTGTAGACAAACTCTTGAATAAGTTACATAAGTCTTTTCTCGCCTCAATCTCCTGTATACAAATTGTATAAATGAATAACGAAATTACGATCACAGATGTTTATTGCTGCAATACAATGTTTACATGATCTTTTTCAAAGTAGTCCGCTTCTACTTCAATGCACTTTTTATAGCGTCTCTGCCAGTTCTTGATGCATACCATTCTTTGCCAGGTCCTTGAGATCGCCTCACATTTCTTGAGCACTGCTTCAGAGTTCTCAAATCGAATACTCCTATGCTTTGCCTTTGTTGATCAGCTGCGTCATTATGATCCTGAAGGAAAACAAGCCAGCACAGTGTGGAAATCGCCATGTTCTACAACACCAAGAAAAGGCAAAAGTTGTTCCATCTGATGATCACATTTTCGACTGTAATGTAATGATTTACCAGCATGCAGTTCCCCCTTAGTATTGGCTAAATCGAGGAAGCACATTGCAAAGAAACGACCAGAGCTTTCTCGGACTGGGTGGCGACTTCATCATGCCAATGCACGGCCTCACGTCGCAAATCAATTAATGCATTTTATGGCTCGATTCAACATTACCTGTGTACCACATCCACCTTATAGTCCTGATCATGCACCCTCTGACTTTTTATTGCCATCACTAAAGGCAGAGCTTAGGGGTATTCGATTTGGGAACTCTGAAGCAGTGCTCAAGAAAAGTGAGGTGATTCTCAAGGACCTGACAAAGAATAGTCTGCAGCACGTGTTCAGGGACTGACAGAGATGCTATAAAAAGTGAATTTAAGTAGGACGGGACTACTTTCAAAAATATTATGTAAACATTGCACTGCAGTAATGAACATCTGTGGAAAAAACTCAGTATCAGCCCTCGTTTAAGAAGCTATTCTCTTGAGCATAAAGCTATACGTACGGTGTTTTCTTACATCAGAAACTAGTCGAACCCCATACACCAGAAGTTGCTTAATCATGTTTAACAGATACCCTACGGTTATTTGTAACGCAGTGCACTTTATTTTATTACCAATGGGCAATTTTATGCTTCAGCTGGCATATTTACCACTAACACCGTGACAAAGTGCGAATGTAACCTTTCCTAGGTGAAGTGAACGTGGTGGTGATTGAGTAATGTTATAGCTACACTAAAAGTGCATGATTTTCTCTTAGGGTTAGAAGGGCCCCCAGTAACTAAAGTGCAGTACTCCAAATAGGCTGTAGGAGACAACAGGAAATTCCTGGTTAGAGTTGCCGACTAACGGGAGTCAAACTCAGAGTCTCCCAAATTCGAATCTCTCAGTGAGCACGGAGTCATCTAATTCAGTTGTTTTCCCTTTCTATATTCCAATTTTTGTTGGAGTAAAACCTTCTAATTGAACTATACTTAACTAAGTTGACTTACACTTCTATGTAAGTTATAGTGTGTATTGTGACTTTGTGGGTTCGTGAAATAAAAAGTCCAATTACACCACTCAACAATGTTCTTTATTTCCACCGACTTACAGTTAAACACTTGCCAATTACACAGAATTACGTGCTGCAACAATTATAATTCACCAGTCCGTCCGTTACAATTTCACTGTACTCGCGGTTACGTAAACACGTCCTTCGCTAGCACGTCAAACACTGACTGACTAACTGTCTCTCTGAAACCCTTTTTATAAGAATGTCAGTGTTTTTCTAGAAGTCTCTAATCACCGAACGTTCCAGACCACCGGAGAAGGGGAGAGAAACATCGAAGGACCGGCGACACTACCGCAAATCACCCCTCAGTTAGTGACAGGAGACAGATGAGTGGGCGTGGCGTGGCCTCCGGCCCCTTCTCAGCTGTTGCTTGTGGTGCCTCCCGATAACTGGGTGACACTGCTCCCTCCTCAAAGCTGGTCGTCCCGAACAGCACCATCATAGCGGGCTAGACGATCCAGGTGTACCACCAACATCTTCCCTCGGGGAACCTTCTGGATGCGGTAGACCACGTCGTTAATCCTCTTCACCACCCGGTACGGTCCTTGCCATGGCTGCTGGAGCTTCGGGCACCGTCCCTTGGTCCGGGTAGGACGGTACAACCAGACTAGGTCACCTTGCTGGAACCCTTGGCTGTTGGCTTGCCTGTCATACCTGGTCTTCATGCGGTCGCTCGCCTTCTGGATGTTCTGGCGAGCCATCTCGTGCATGTCGTGGAGATGGTCCACCAAGTTCTCCACATACTCGGTCGCTGGCTGTTTCACTTCCGGAGGGCTTCCAAAAGCCAAGTCACAAGGGAGGCGTAACTCTCGGCCGAACATTAAGCTGGCTGGCGTCATCCCAGTTGTGTCGTGTGTAGACGAGCGATAGGCCAGCAAGAACAGTGGCACCTTGACGTCCCAGTCTCGCTGATGGCTGGCCACGACTTTCCTCAGGTGTTCCTCTAAGGTCTTGATGTACCTTTCGACCATGCCGTCCGATTGGGGATGTAGAGGCGTAGTGCGAGTCTTGTTCACCCCAAGCCTTTGTAATGCCTCCTTCATTAGGTTGGACTCAAAGTTGGTACCCTGGTCACTGTGTAGCTCTAACGGCACCCCAAATCGACAGAACACTTGCTCCACGAGGCAGTCTGTGATTGTCTTTGCCTCTTGGTTTGGGATGGCATACACCTCCGGCCACTTGGTGAAGTAGTCCACGACCACCATTAGGTACTTGTTGCCTCGGTCGGAAACTGGGAACGGTCCAGCAATGTCGACGGCGAGCCGTTCGAATGGCGCTCCGACGTTGTACTGCTGCATGCGACCCCGGCTCCTAGTCTGGGGGCCGCGACTCGCCGCGCACACGTGGCACTGACGGCACCATCTCTCAGCATCTGCTCGGAGCCTCAGCCAGTAGTAGCGCTGCCGTAGTTTGTCAATCGTTCGGTTCGCTCCCAGGTGTCCTCCCGAAGTACCGGCGTGTACTTCCTCCAGGACTTCCGGGACCTTACTCCGGGGAAGTACCAACTGCTCTCTCTGCGTCTTCCCATCGGGTGATTCCCATACCCGGAACAGCACGCCCTCTCTGATCTTCAACGAGTCCCATTGGGCCCAGTACGACTTGTAGGTGGCGCTCCTCGGTGCGATGTCCTCCCAGGTTGGTCTCATCCCTGCCTCCACTTCCCTCAAGAGTGGCCCCAAGTCTGCGTCCGCCAGCTGCTCCCTCCTCAGGCCTGCGCTATCCCAGCCTTCAGCAGGCACTGCCACAACTACTCGGACTGCTGCGGCACGCTCCTTCTCTTCCACTCTTGTGCACTGGCCGCACTCTTCTGGACAGGGTCTTCGGGACATGGCGTCTGCGTTACCATGGCTCTTCCCTCTACGATGTTCCGAGGTGAAGTCGTACTCCTGCAACCTCTGGACCCAACGTGCTGTCTGGCCTTCCAGGTTCTTAAAGGTCAATAGCCAGGTTAGGGCGGAATGGTCAGTCCTCAGGTGGAATGGCTGACCGTACAGGTACTTGTGGAAGTGCTCCAATGTCTTTACTACCGCCAGTAACTCCCGTCGGGTGACGCAGTAGTTCTTCTCTGCCTTGGATAGCGTCTTGCTGTAATAGGCTATCACCCGCTCATGGCCGTCCTGGATCTGCGACAGGACACCTCCAATGCAATGGTCGCTGGCGTCGGTGTCCACAATGAAGGTGCCACCCGGTTGTGGGAAACCCAAAATTGGAGCACTGCACAGGGTCTCCTTTAGGTACTGGAAAGCGTTTTCTGCGTCCTCCGTCCACACATAAGGCCGGTGTTCCTCTGTCAGGCGGGTGAGGGGTTTTGCGATGTTGGAGAACCCCTTTATGAAGCGCCTGTAATAACTGCACAGCCCCAGGAAACTGCGCAATTCTTTCTTATCCTTTGGGCGAGGCCAATCTCTCACAGCCTGCGTCTTCTCCGGGTCTGTGGCCACTCCGGTTGCTGAGACTATGTGGCCCAAGTAGTTAACTTCCTTGCGGAAGAGCTGGCACTTCTTCGCGTTCAGCTTCAAGTTGGTCGCCTGCAGTCTCTGTAGCACTTTACTCAGATTCTCGAGGTGATCTTCAAAAGTCTTCCCGACGATGATGATGTCGTCCAGGTATAGCAGGCAGGCATCGTAAGTCAGCCCTCTCATCACTGACTCCATGAGGCGTTGGAAGGTAGCTGGTGCGTTGCAGAGGCCAAAGGGCATAACCGTGAACTGCCAAAGACCTTGGCCCGTCGAGAATGCGGTCTTCTCCTTGTCTCTCGGGTCTAGAGCTACCTGCCAGTAGCCCGACTTCAGGTCCAGGGTCGAGAACCACTGTGCACCAGCTAGCGTGTCCAGGGTGTCGTCAATCCGGGGTAAGGGAAAACAGTCCTTCCGGGTGACGGCGTTCAACTTTCTGTAGTCTACGCAGAAGCGCAGCTCGCCGTTCTTCTTTGTCACCAAGACTACCGGGGAACACCAAGGGCTGTCAGACTCTTCAATCACTCCCCTGGATCTCATGTCCTCCAGCATGTCTCGTACCGCCCCTTGCTTCGCCAGCGGAACGCGTCTATGTGGTTGCCGAATAGGCCGGGCGTCCCCGGTGTCGATGCGGTGAAGCACTTTGTCCGTGCGGCCGTAGTCACTATCACCTTGGCTGAAGACGCGCTGGTACCGCCTTAGCAGTTGTCGAACCTTCTCCAGCTGTTCTGTGGTCAGGTGGTCGGCCGCCCTCTCTACCAAGCCTTCTAGCCGGGGCCCCAGGTGTTGCTTCGGCGCCGGCTCCTGTGTCTCGTCGATAGCTGTTACGCTCACCACGGGCTCGCACATTCCCAACTCCGTCCCGGCCTGGACGTCGTGATCGGCGTCCGTAGGATTTAGCAGTCTCACGGGCACCTCCTCTCGGCACGGCAGCAATGCCCTGGCTACACACAGTCCGTTTACAGGCGTCTTCTGGTCCAACATCATGTTCCTGGTTCTCTGGCCCTCCAGTCGCGCCGTCACCACCACCTCGCTCCTCGCGGGAACAACCACGTCTTCGTCCAAGACGACCCTGCACATTCCAAGGCGCTCTTCGGGTTGACGGAGTATAACCTCTTCTCCGTTAAGCCGCAGGACCTTCTTGCCGACGTCGACCGTCGCCTCATGGCTCCTGAGGGCATCCAGTCCCAGGATCACCTCCTCAGCCACCTTCGCGACGAACACCCACAGACGCACGGCACTCCGTCCCAAGTTCAGCTCCAGCAGGGCTTCCTTCTCCACAGGCAAGGTGTCGCCCGATGCCGTGACAAGCTGGTATGGCCGGCTTGGCTTTCTTGTCGGCAAACCCTTCGCCACGTCAGGTCTGATGATGGTCACGGCCGCCCCGGTGTCCACCAGCACGCGGCACGGCTTTCCTCTTATCCAACCGTCCGCGATGAGGCTGTCATCCATACGCCGGCTGACGGCGCGCAGTGTCACTCGAGGGGATGGTGGTGATGGCGCCGACGTGCCCCTCTCCACGACGGCCCTTACTCGTTTTCCGGCTGCTCTTCCTGGTGTGGGCAGTCTCTCTGCAGGTGTCCGGGCTGTCCACACCCCCAACACAGGCCACTAGGTGTTCGCCGGCGTCCCTCAGCTGGTCTTCGGTCTCCGGCATAGCGGACGCTCCTCGTTCTCGACGTCGGGAGGGATGTTATTTTGGCCGCCTCCATCCTTAATGCCGCTGTCAGCGCCTCGTGGATGGTTTTATATTCGCCGAGCATTAGGCGCTGACGAATCTCCGTGTCCCGTACCCCGTCGACAAAATTGTAGGCGGCTTCCTGGGATACGAACTCCAGTGGCAGGTCAACCAAGGCCTTGCTAGCCAGCTGCTCGATGGCTATGGCGAACTCCTGCAGCGTCTCCCCCGGCTGCTGCGACCTTGCCTTTAGCTGGCTTCGGTATGCTGCGGCTAAGCGGTGGTTCCCGAAGCGATTCTCCAGGGCCTCCCAGATGTCCTTGGGCGCCGCCATCGTCTGCACCGCGTTTAGCACTTCCGCGGCCCGTCCCTGGAGGCTGGCTATTAACTGTGTAGCCTCCTCCTCCGGTGACCACCTGTTGTGCCTGGCCACTGTGTCGAACTGGCGGCGGAAGACTTCAAACGTTGACGCGCCGTCATACTTGGGAGGTTTGACGCGCGCAGATGTTGTGTCGCGTCCCGGCGCGTCGGGCTTCAAATCCTTCAACCTCCTGCCGACGACGTCCTCCACCATTGCGTTCAGGGACTTGACGCTGCTGTCAGCCTTCCCTTCCAGGTTGTTAATGCGGTTCGCAAGGTCTTCGACGTCTTCCACCACGGCGTTCAGGGTCTTGGCGTTATTGTCGGCCTTTTCCTCTAAATCATTAAGGCGGTCGTCTACTTGGCCCATCCGCTTGCCCAGCTTCGTGACGTCATCCCTCACGCCGGCCAACTGTTCGTCAAATTTGGCGGCGAGGACCTCGTTCGCCTCCTTCATTTCCGTGGCCAGACTGTCGTTCGCTGCCCTCATTTCTGTGGTCAATTCGGTCTTTATTTCTTCCGTCTTCGCTGTTATTTCGGCCTTCATTTCCATCATCTTCTCCAAAAATTTTTCCAATGCCGCGTCCATGGTTGTAATGTTCGGTGATGTTATCTTCCCGCTTCCTGACACCAGTGTGACTTTGTGGGTTCGTGAAATAAAAAGTCCAATTACACCACTCAACAATGTTCTTTATTTCCACCGACTTACAGTTAAACACTTGCCAATTACACAGAATTACGTGCTGCAACAATTATAATTCACCAGTCCGTCCGTTACAATTTCACTGTACTCGCGGTTACGTAAACACGTCCTTCGCTAGCACGTCAAACACTGACTGACTAACTGTCTCTCTGAAACCCTTTTTATAAGAATGTCAGTGTTTTTCTAGAAGTCTCTAATCACCGAACGTTCCAGACCACCGGAGAAGGGGAGAGAAACATCGAAGGACCGGCGACACTACCGCAAATCACCCCTCAGTTAGTGACAGGAGACAGATGAGTGGGCGTGGCGTGGCCTCCGGCCCCTTCTCAGCTGTTGCTTGTGGTGCCTCCCGATAACTGGGTGACAGTATCTATCTTCCTCCGAATGGCTTCTTTTTATAAGCCAAGATTCCTTCATGCTCAGTTTGCTAACTTAATACTCGCATTTTAGTAATAAAGCTAAAATCATTTTGAAGTATGATAGATTTATAATTCTTTTTATTTCAAAACATATTTATTTAATCATTCAGTAGAACCTCGTTTACCGGGATCAATTGAGACCAAGGGTGATCTGAGTTAACGAAAATCCGTTATCCGGAGAGTGACGGAAAAATGATAAAAAATTATTTACTCATTACTGAAATATTTTTAATGGAGTTTAGATATTACTATGGCACACTTTCACCCAAGAACACATATACTGTATGTACTGTAATATATGTATTGTCACTGTACACAAACTAGTCGGTGGTAAAAAGGCAGTGAGCTTCTGCTGCCTCAGATTAGTGCATTGCTTAGGAGTAGCGCTATCTCGCAACCGCTTTAACGCCAAATTCAATGACAATGTTTCAACTTGACTCTTGAAATAAAACATCAACTCTTCATTTTCATTTTCAGAAACACTGCATGATGCAATCAGTTTAAAATATCCGTCATTGTCGATTTGCAACCAATTATCAAAGTCTTCCTCATCAACATCGGAACAGCCATCCATGTTTTTAAAAATTTAAATCTTCTTCCACACTTATTTTTTCTCCTTCTTCAGTCACACACACCAAACTACATCTTTTTCCATGACTGTATCAGATTCTCTTCCAGCCTGGTCCCAAGGGAGTGGGGTGAGTTCAATGAATTCGCCCGCTAGCAAGAGAATTTGATACTGAACCTACTGAGAATAGCAATTTATCCAACAAGTCTTCATTTACTACTCCAAATAACATTTTTTCTTCACAAAATTGATCCGGGTTATCTGGAAGTCCAGGTTAAAGAGCACCAGGTTAACGACGTTTTACTGTAAATACTAAATAAAGGAAGTAGCATATTCCACCAAAAATTTTCATGTGACGATTTAATTATAAAAAAGGAAAGCATTTTGGCAAAGATAATTTTTAAAAAGCTAAATTGTGATGCGCAGGTTTTCTTGAAAACCTCTGTGTCACATCCATGGAAGATGCTAAACTTATATTCAGGGTTTTGTAATTATTCATATATGTATGTTATTCACATACACATATGCGTGCAGTATTTTTTCTATAAATTCTTTATTTATTCAGGGAGTTTCCAAACGTGTATTTCTAGTATAATATCGTTGGTAATATTTCTCTACTTACTATAAGTAAGTGATAGAGGAAGGAAATATTCTTTTATATGCTTGGATGAAGGAAATCAAAATAGTGTTCAGAGAAATGGCACAATCAGAGTTACTGAAAAGAAGCCTTTATCAGGGAACTTAGGATCCAAATGTTCGCAAGCCTCCGTGCCATCTGCCTAACACAGACCAACACACAACTCAGGAGTCAATATTTGCCGTCCCTCGTAGCCATGGTCTCGTTTAGAGCGTATGTTTCCGGCGTTCCGTAATGCTATTAAGCAATTTTTTTATCAAAAAAGTTGAAGATCGAGAAAACAGATCACCATTTGGATTCTGAATTTGTGTTCTTATGATTATAGCAAGATATTCTGTTATTCGTTACGTCTTGTAGAGGGTCGCGGGTTGAGTGCCGCCTTGAGTAAGGGTATTTATGTTTATAGTGTATATGTGTGGAACTACAGAAAACAGATAGTAAAATAAACGGAAACAATAAAAACCGTTAAATAATGAAAAAAATATATAATGTAACATGAAAGAGGGAGACACAGTGGGAGAGCTGTGGTAGAAGAACTCTAGCATTTACTTTGCCAATAAGGAATAAACCATGGCAAAACCCATGGTCAAACTAGGTGGTTACTAGGATCGAGCTTGGAACCTCCCATGATGATCCAGATAAGCCAGCATATAGAGCTGAAAGGCATATTTTAAGATGTCCAGAATCTTAGATCGAGTGTTCTCAAAGCTACATTTTGTCAGCATCGCCATAGCTTCTGTGTAAGCTTTAAAATGTTAAATATACTTATTCTTCATAGTTGTGTACTACTTTTAATATAGGGTTATAGTTCTGCACTGTTTAGTACTTAAAATATGGAATACATGTTTTGGAGTATACATTACCGA
The DNA here is from genome assembly GCA_030765055.1 of Mantis religiosa. Classification (NCBI taxonomy): domain Eukaryota; kingdom Metazoa; phylum Arthropoda; class Insecta; order Mantodea; family Mantidae; genus Mantis; species Mantis religiosa. Next base: position 61,887,815 of record CM060959.1, read on the forward strand.
GATATTTTTGCTATTGGTTTAATATTTTCAAATAGTTTATAACCTTCTCCACTACATATTGCTATTCCTTTTCCTTATTTATAACTTTTACGTGTTCATGTAAATAGAACAGACTTTCAGAGCCATGCGTACATAGGGACTTGCATTTGATTACTGCTTTATCTTAATTTCTTCTTATATCTATACTTAATGTGAAAAGGGGTATTGAAGACAATATATGTTTATAGAGATCATCTTGATTTTTTAAACTTTAGTTGTATTTTGACATAGTTGGCACTCCTTGCCTAGGTATTTTTTGGTTCTGTGCTATGCGTGTATCATTTGAAGGAGGTTCGCTCACACTGGTCTTTTGTTATCTGGTTGAACCGACTGTGCTGTTTGTCAGGGGCATTGAGTTTCCTTGGCCTGTACAGCGTGTATTTTTCGTGGTGGGAACTTTTACAAAGGAGGAATACTTTGGTGAGTTCGTCCCACAATTCCACACTTTTAGTTATCATATTGCTTTATTCTTCTTGACTGTGACTTATTTATTTTCTCGTGCCCACATTCGTTAACAAATTTTACTTACAAAAAATGACCTGAGAGGATTTTAATTATGGTAGTAACATCGTTCGCAGAAAAATCTTGCATTTTCTGAATGTTTCGTGTCTAAATATATTTCATAATTTTACGATAATGCTATTTTCCATTAACAATAAGTATTTCAGCATTTTAGTGTACGTTTCTACGCAAGGAGCAATAACTACGTATGAGTCGAGCAGCACGTTTCTTGAGCTCTACATAAAGCTGCGTTCTTGTGGCCTAATCTTGTTATATAATTTCATAGGAGCTACTCGCCATATATTGTTAAATTTGGTGTTTCCTCCCTTTATATACGATAGTACTTTCATACATTTACTTTGGGCTTTTTGTATGTTGCACACATACTTTGTGTTAGTCAGTTGCCCTGTTTGACGTGCGGTTATTTCTAAAGCTATTTTTTTTAGGTGGAATAAACGTTCCTGTTAGGTTTCTTGTGTGCTTAAAATAGGTTTTCTTATGTTTTGATTAATGGATACGTATAGGCACCATTTATTTTATGTATTTATTTTTCTTTCTGTTTTAATTATGGACATTTGCTTACTAAAATGCTTTTTTCCCACAAAGGTCTACATTATTAAAGCTATCCATAAAAAGCACGCCCAGAATAATACTGTTTCTTTAGTAGGTTATCTTTCGGCATCCAAGTTATTTTTATTAAAGATTTCCTATTTTCATTCTTGTATGAAGAACAAGTTCTTTAAATACAATATGACGCCATGGAAGCATACAGTATACATAATAATTTAGGAAGCTACTATAATGTAGTGGGGCAAAATATACGCTTAGACCTAAAATGCTGGAATAGCAAATAAGTAGCTAAGGATACCTTCTCCTAAATCTTCGATAGTCGTGTAAGGCTTTGGTAAACTTAGTTTAATTTGGCCGTTGCAAATGCCAGTGACGTTAGCTTTGTTCCAAGTCTCAACTTGTCTAATTAGTTCTCGCCTTGACCGGTAGCAGAACTTCGTGACACAGTAAATGTTCTTGACTTCGAGAGTTGTCTAAAATTAGTTTAAGGCAAGTGTGTATGTGAATTAGTTTGAAATTAAATAAAACTTTTAAAAAACTTAGTTTTGGATTAGTCTAGTACACTTCAGTAGACAATTTCTCACTGGAGATATTAAAAGCCTGTAGCAATTGCCTTTTGGGCAATTCTATTACGAAATGTTATTTGCCAGTTAATAATTTTAATTATTCTTATTCATTTTCAAATTATTTAAGTGGACAGGTGACAACTGTTTTTTAATTACTTCTACTGTAGGCTTCTTTCTGTCATTGGAGAGTTATTTATCTTTGCTGTTTATTTCTGTTGGTTACATATCGAATTAATTTATTACCTAATATTTTAGACGCTTGGATTTTTAAAATAGTGTATAAAGAGCTGGCAAAACCCTATTTTATGTTGCCTTTTATAGGGAGGGGCGACCGTCAGTAGGCGTAAGCCTGCACGTAATAATTTCTAAAACATAATATTTATAAAAATGTTTAGAAAGAAGTGGACCAGGTGCATCAGTGTAGCAAGCGTTAGCAGGTTTCTTTTTCTTTGAGGGGGGAGGTAATTTACGTCCTCCAAGATTAAGTCATATCGGACGATGAATTGAATGGGTTAAATGATGCTCAAATGAGCCCAGGGTTAATGGAGAAGAGTCACCCAACTTTCGTCCTTCAGATAAGGGAAAACCCCGAAAAAACTTAACCACGTAACTCGCCCTGACCGAGATTGGAACTCGGGACCTCTTGAACCTGTGGCAGACTCACTACCACCACGCTACTGAGACGGGCAAAGTCAGCAGGTTCTTTGAAGATGATTAAAATTGTCGCATAAGAGAGAAGACGTTATCAAACTGCATTATTTTTAAAGACAAAATAGATTATATGCGAATAAAAAATAAAAAGGGTTTTTTCTTAAGTAAACTAACCAAAACAATAAGCGAAAACTATTTGCGTATCTTGAATTTAACCTTTTACCTTGACATAAGCGTTACTGAATTATGTGTAAAGACCTTTTTCGCATATTAAATATCTAAAGAAACCTCAATACTTATTTTCTTCTTTTCCAACATCGCTTTTCACTCTGTACCATTAATTTAAACCGCAAAACGCAAAATACTCTCACTGGAGGTGAAACTACACTGCACATAATCGGAATTATATACTCCTAAAAGGCCATTAAAATACTAGAAAGTAACCGCATTTAATGAGAACAGGTATCTTCACGGATTCTTTAGATGTGGAATCAACATTCAACTTTCTTTCGAGAGCAATCAATAGCATGCATTGAATATTTACAAACATTAGGTCGTGCGATTACACGTTCATTTCGCTTGTTACGCTAACAAGATTGATTTGAAGTGTATAAATTATAAATCAGATTTTACGCAGCACATTTTGAATGATTTAGTAATAATAACACGTGATGTATGATTAAGCTACACCGAAGTGAGCAAATAATTGAAATATTACAAATCACGAATTCTGTGACGTCGTAGATGGAAAGGATTTAGCAACAACAAATATTTGAAAAGTCTCAAAACTTGTATAACACTTTTTCTTCTTAAGTCACTTTAATATTCACATATTTTACAATTATTTTATGATAATTAAAACAAATGTGTAATTCTACATTTAGAAGATATTTTGATACCAAATATAGGATGGCAGGTTTGAGATAAGAGCAAAATAGCTTGCCGAAACTACAATTATAAGATAAGTTTTGCGTCACTGACTTAATTTGGATTGAAAGGTGACGAAAGTTGAATTACTCTTGAATTACAGTCGAATTACACTTGAAATAAATTTTGAAGAATTGATTTTTTTCTGTTTGAAATTCTTCCATTTTTAAAGGAGTAGGTATCAATCTTAAAAAGAGGCTAACAGTCCTTTAAACCTTATTATTCGTGCATCCGTTATTTGTTTTCATATTTATATTAACACATTTTGTGACGTTATTTGAACAAAAAATTGAAATTACAAATTTCTAAGAATTTCAGTGTAAATAAATCTACAAATAAAATGAAATAAATCTCTGGAACCAAATGTATGATTTAAAAACCAAGAACTAGTCAAATTTCTTTAAATTTAAAAACAAATATTGATTCATTTCAATATTTCAATCCCTATCCTAAATTACGCCTTCAAAATTGCATCTATATTTTGTATAAAATACTTTAAAGGAAATGTTATTGGTATATAAAATTGTTCTTGTACATAACTTACCTCTATACTAATAAACGTGTAAAATATTTTAAATGGAATAACTCCAGTATTAGATAAACTGGTCATTTTGGTCCTAGAGTGCCTTAGAGGTTATTAAACCTAAGTGCTTGATCTCCAAAATACTTTCAATTAGGTTTCATAAGATATTAAGTGTTTATTTATGGGTCTCAAAAATATCTGAAGAAAAAACATTAAGAAGGAATGAATTTCAATAGTAGTGGTAGTAGTAAATAAACTTTATGGATGAGAATACATATTTCAAAATGGCTAAACATTTTCTGCGAGACCTAAACTAAATTAAGAATTACCTTTTATGATATTCATGTATTTAATACTTCATAAATATTTTAAAATTAATTTATTTTGTATCGAATCAAACCACATCACAAATGCAAGCATGAAAATTTCAGCTTCATTTGTTTTGTAACAGAAATAGGTAACAATAGATTCTGAAGAAAGGATAAACAACTAATGCTTATAGTTTATATTCTCGCACAAAGAATATTAAAAATGTTCCAAAAAATAACGCAATGAAAATGTTCTTTTGTCAATGAAACTTTTCTCCCCAATATGCACGTGATAGAAACTATATGATTTGCCACATTATCCTAATAAGAGCTAATGTATATACATTATCTTTTCGCACGCTATATATCAGTATGTGTAAACAATTGAATACTCTTTGTTCTAAATGAATTGACTAAACTAAACCCCAACATGTTCATTTATTTTAATAATGAATGACGCAAACAGAGAAAGCCTGCCACAATTTGGAGCTGTTGGCTTACTTATAGGTTATATAATCCTTAGGAAACTTTGTTTCTGATAAATTATAACGGTTTCAAGTTTTGTTTATGCAAGGTACAGAATTATTTTATGCTAAATTCAAAGTTGTGAGATGAAACAAGTTTAAATTTCCTAGAAGAAGATTTAATAAATAGCAAACAATTAAAATATCAGCTATGATTCAAGGCATGGCAAATTGCTAGTCCTCTAAAGGAAATGGTTTTGTTTTCTATCATCCATGAAGGTCAACTGATCGACGGATATTATCGTCGTCCTCTTATGGAGCATTTTGACGTCACGTTTTCGATTTTTATGATGTCCTGTAGCGTGGAAAAATAATTGGATGTGAGGCTGAATAAGGGAGCTGACAAAGCTGGTGTTATACTCCAGCATTGAAATCTCCCAACACCTGAATATAGAAGAGTGCCATCTAAGTTAATATATGGAAATAGTTTTAATGTATTTAGAAACGTTACGTCCAAAATTATAAATTATTAATAATCATTATAAATAAGCTAAAATATTTAACGTTTAATTAATGACAGGCTACATTCTCTTCAAGATGGAATTTACTATCGTAGATCTACTTGAAAAAGTAACGCCGCACTCTAGTTCAGGCAGGGCCGTGCCTGAGTGGTTGGACCGCTCGTGCCTCATCAAGACGGCCCGGGTTAGATCCCAGGCGACCGCAAGTGAGATTTGTAGTGGACAACAGGCGCAGGGGTGGGTTTTCTCCGGGATATCATTCTACGGTGCTCTATCTTCATCTGATGTATAGTGCAATCCATATAAATCTGAACCACTTCAATAGGCCAATACTTTTGAACCAATAATAGGACTCACGTGCAACTTTGGGAGAATACAATACACAATTGGGAGATTACAGTCCTTTATGTACATCTCAGAGAAAATGTTGGAAGTGTCCTACACCAGCATCTATGTACTCCTCCACAGGAGAGAAAGTCTCCGAAGGATGAGACGCAAGGGGGGTTGGCGAAGGTTCCCACAGCCTCCCTGGACAGGTTTATGGCACCCAATGTCACTACAGTTACAGATCATTCAAAACAATTTGATGGCTTCTACTTTTGTGAATGAATCTTCTAGGTTTTAGTGTACAGAGTGAATAGGGCGCATGTTTATTAACGGTTCTGCTCTTTGTGTAGCAGGCGTTCTCTGCCACACACATTCGGTGTTCTTGTTCCACTGTGTAACACATCACATTCCTTAGAGGGACCTTCTTTGCGTTGCTGAACTATACATGTTTGCACTCGTCTTACCATATTCTCTGAACTTTTACGGAGAGTATCTTCGCCAATGTTACTTATTTGGGTTCGAGTGGATTCCTTGAGAACATCAATTGTCCGTGGCCTATTCTTGTACACTCTATTTTTTAGATACCCCCACAAGAAAATATCCGGTTAGCTTAGGTTAGGGAATCTGGAGGCCACATACATTTTGAAATTATACGATTATCAAACTGGTTACAAGTTCCATGGTGTCATTAGATGTATGGCACGTTGCTCCGTCTTGCTGGGAATAACCTTCTCTCAATTATATATCATCCAGCTGCTCCACAAGTGTATTGAAGATACCCATATAAACTTGTGTCTACAGTCGTATCATGTATAGATGCTGGTGGAGGACACTTCCAACATTTTCTTATATGTAAATTGTGTAATGTTATCTGCCAATTGTGTATTATATTCTCCCTAAGTTGCAGGTGTATCCTATTATTGGTTCAAAAGTTATGACCTATTGGAATGGTTCAGGTATATATGGGTCACACTATATCATCAGTGTCACCGCCTGTTGGAAGGTGGTAGTGCATAGCTTCACACTTTTGAGACAGCCAGAAGTGAAAATAAGAAAAAAAAGTTACATAAATCACCATTTTCTCTTTAACAATGAAATCAATTCTATAATTATTTCTAGTCCAGCATAGCATGAGTCTAACATTTTGTCTGTTAACTGTTGGTGTTCACGACTTTTTCAATTACTCTCTTATGATTTCAAAATTTCATTCATAATCTGCAGAGGTAAAATGCCTTATTTATTAGGAATTAAAGAGGTGGTTAGAGAACTAACCAGGCTGCAATATAAACTCGGTTTTTTTACACTCTTCAGATTTATTAATATAATTTTCTCACATATAAAATTGCAAGAATTGGGACGTGTAACACTGAGCTACAAATATACAATTTATAGGTATTTAAGAGAATTTTTAAGCATGAGGCCTCAAGCTTTAGAGTAATAAATTGTTTTAAAAGGTAACCAACAATTAAAACAATGGATATATATGTAATTCATATGTAGTGGAAGTGCATCTTAGTACTCAACTAAAAGAACACATTAATTGGTTAATTTTAATAAGCTTAAACTCAATCCAGTAAATTAAAATGACCAACACTATCATAACATATAACTCATGTCATCGACAGTTAAATGTTGCACAATGGAGTTAACATAAGTCAGTTGTTAATAATTATGAAATAGGTTAAGTAGCATGTAAAGAACTAAGTGTGATTATGGCAATAGCTAATAACGTCGACCTTAATGGTGAAGAAAATGGCCATACAATAAATGGTAAGTACTTTTCCCTATATAAGCAGCGGGAGCACAGAAAGCTATTAAGTTAAATGAGTTGAGAAAACGGGCCATTCTTCTCCACCTCTTCTTTGCAGAAAGGCGCTGTTAGCACCCACACGCTCTTTTGCCAAGTCATTCCCAAACTTGCACAACAAAGCGCCAGTAGGCACGATAATGAGAATGAATAGATTTATTTCCCCCTTGCAGTTATATGTCACCTATAACATCCAAGATATATTCTATGTGACATGTTTTGTATTTGGAAACAATGTTCATCAGCGGTGATATTACCAAGCAACATTTAATTCATATTCTTAGGTTGTTATTTTTGTGCACAATGCACTGAAATTTACGTTCGCAAACTGAACACTGTGAAAAATCATATTTAGTATATACTTTTACTTTCTTTATTACGTACTTAAAACAAACAGACACCTCCTAAATACATATTTTGAGACTCGCTGATCCCCCCGCAAAGCATTTTTAGAAAAAGGACTGCGCGTGCGCCTGATAATGGCACAAGCTCAGGACCTTTTTAAGATAGACATGATTTTTTTCAGAAAATATTCTCCCTTAAATTTACAAAATGTAAATATTTTGTTGTTTTATTTGGTAAATATAACTAGATATTTTAATTAAGTGACCATATTTTTCATGATAAATAACACTGTATTTCAAAGGGAAGTGCTCCTGAAGTCCTCTTTATCCTGAATAGATTCTGTGCAGCTGATAAGCCGTTGAAGATAAACAAAATCTTACAGCTACAAAAACAATGTAGGTGCTGTTAAAACTTAGAATTTGTCAAGCCTTTTCTGTGGCACTAACCATTTCCGTGGTATTCTCTATTATTCGTTTCAATTTTAGAATTCCTTGTACTTAACTGCAAGCTAACTAATCGAAAATTTGGATAAATAGAACAATCTCATACTTCGGCCAGACACGGTTTAAGCTTAGCTGTCATTTTCTCTATTCCAAGCAACCTCTCGCTACTGTTCTCCTAAATGTATGTAACTATTTAGACTACAACGTCATAAATATTATATTTATGATGAACAAAACAGATATCCTGAGTAACGTATTAGCTTACTTTTTATTTTCATTTTATGTCATACAACCTGGAAACCACAGCATAGTACAAACCTTTATTACAAAAGATGTACAACTCATTAAAATATACAATTTGCATTTCGTAACACTTTTTATTAGCATTAGGACTTAGCTGAAGTGTTGTTACACGTTTTAACCTTTATTGGTTTAACTGTGATGCAGTATCTGTGAAACATGTCTGAAAAAGTGTAATTAATTTTTTACGTAGGCTTATTGTTCCAGTTTTACTAATTTGAAAGCATCATAGGCAAAACTTATAGTTAATATGATTTAATTGAACTCTTATTTGAGTAGTGTTATATGAAGGGCTGAGTTCAGATTCTGTTTAAAACAGTCCGCGGAAAATTAGTTTTCAAGGCATGGTACAAGTGGCATATAGCAATGTAATTTCTTTATTAGTATTATGCTGCAGCTTGCTGGGGATCTGTTGCTGAAGTACAAGAAGTTACATCTACAGTCGACTGAATAACCAGCACATCCCATTTCCAAATGTGTGTATGTATGTATATATATATATATATATATATATGGTATAAAAGTTTGATGACTAGAAACGAATATTTGTGATAGAAATGGACTGTTCTGAATTTTTCATACAACAGATGGGGTTATTGCTAAGTATGTATAGTCCTAAAGACCATAAAACCGAAACTCTAAATTTTTCTGTATTCGGAGATATGCACGACGTCCTAGTTTCACGATTCTTGCAGTATAAAATCCAGGTGAACTGCATTCATAGGGATTTCTCTATTCACTTTTCTACAAACTATTGTTTCTAAATTTAGTCTTTCGAGATAAACTTTCATTACACATTGCGCTCTAGTTATAAGAAGGATATAATAGACCAAAGCTATAGAAGATGTTTAAACAGCTGGCCGTCATGCAGTGGCAGTGAAATTTAAAGCAATAATAAAGATTGAGCTATGTGGCTGAATGAGATTACACATTTTGTTAGGTGTAAGATTTTGTCTCTCAATTTTATGAACTATACAAAACCACTAAGAGTAAGGAGAACTTCACAGGCTGTTTTGTGATGCAAATATCATTCGTTATAGATATTGGTAAGGAAATAACTAGTTTCTTATAGAAGATATTTTAAGGTGGAATTTTCTTGAAAGAGGTTGACTTTAAATATTAAGTTTGATATTTAACTAAACTGTCGTTTTTGTCGTTCATATGACTCACTCGCTGCTTACAAACCTTGGATCTGGGTAAGCCTAGTAACTCATTACAAAACCTTCTGTAGTTTTGGTCCACCGTTTTGTTTACCTCTGCCGCCCCTCTCCCCCACAGATCTCCACTGCATATAGCATTTTGGATTCCACTAATGCTTCATACATTCATGTAAGCTAAGGTAGCAACAAGGTAAAGACAAATGAAGCCTAAAGTTGTAAATTTTAAAATTTTGGAATATGTGCAATAAACAAATAATTCATTCATACAAACCTTGGAATTGTTTAAATTCAGGGACTACAAAGTATGTATCTTCACAGAAATCGCTTAGTTTTAGCAACCCTGTATAAGATTCTGATAATTACTATTATTATTGGGTAAAGTCCAAAGACAATATTTTTACATCTTAGTTTTCGGTTCAAACAGAAATAATGGGGTTGCATTTAAATAGCAGACTACAAATAAAAAGTAGTTGCTCCAAAATAGTTTGACTTCCCTGTTCTGAAATTCAATATTTATTAATGTAAAGTAAACGAACTATAATAGCCAAGTTATAAGCAGACAAAGAAATACTTAATATGCAATAGTAACTACCTCTGAAACCAGAGATCACCCACTGTGGATTATTAGAGGTAACGGAATCAATTCTCTTATTTTCAATTGCAGGAATTAACAGTTAGGGACCACAAAGAACCACTGACGGCTAGAAACGTGTTTATGTTCTTGACTTTTAAATTACCATAAGAATTTGAGAGGCTGACCCAAGTTTTCTTACCTTTCGTTTCTATTCATTTATGGCGAGAAAAAAGTCCTACAAATATGTCCAATAAAATAGGATGTGTTGAATTCTCATAAAAACGTTTTCTTCTAACTATTTTTAATAAATATAAATCTTTATTACTTATTTATACTTTTCGTTGTAGGTATCAGAACACAGTAAGCTAGAGAAGTAGTCAAACCTTGTAATCCGACCACTCTGTGATAGTTTGCAAGTCTATTACCTTTGCATGAATAACAAAAAGAAAAGAAAGTATTATCGATGTACAGAGAGAAAAGTAAATTACTTCAAAATTGAAACCAGTAGCAGAAACACTTTGGAGTGACAAATTTTTTATTTGTTTCGGGTATCCCTTATTCGACAAGATAAATACCGACTCGGATATATTCAACAGCACGATCCAAAATTTCACCTTAAGTCTGAAACAATAATAAACGTAAAAACGGATTGTAATAGAGAATGCTTTGCCATCTTACACAAATGGTACCCAATACTCGGTACGTTTAGCAGAAAAGGTGCAGTTGTCTAACACTAAGGCTTCCATGGACATAAGACGAAAACAGATGGAATGCTACTGGGAAGAAACCTGGAAGGTCTGTCCACCAAGTTCCCGCAGGGGAGGGGATCCGTCCCCTTCAGCTGCTGTGGTGCGAGTGCTGCGGACCCCTAGCACTCGTGGTACCTCTGACGTTACCAGAGGAACCTCGGGCCGAACTTTCGAGTCCCTCCCTGAATGGAAGTTCGAATTGGGTTGGACTCGAGGGGGCAGTGTGTTCCCGTTACCCGCGGGAAACCGGGTACCTCCGGCCAGGCCTCGGCCGCCCGGATGGGCAGAGGGTTGCCTAAGAAGTCCAGAGTACTAGCCTGCAGAGCTAGTAGAAGGTGTGCTAGATCACCAGGAGGCTCCACCGAGGTTATTCGGTAGTAATACCTGCGGGGTTGACGCGCGTAAGTGGCATATCCACTTCCACCCGTCTTGACGTTGTTGTCGATGGGGGAGGGACTTTTTAGACTCAAGGTATTGCCCCAAGGAAAGAACCCCGAAGCTTTCCCATCGTTACTGGGGTTACAAGAGGCCGGAGTCTTCGGACTTACGGGTAGATCTCGTGACAACATGTCCACCAAACGTCGATGCGCATCCGAAGCGACACAACCATGTGGTTAAAAGTGACGCAAAATAAATAGAAAGAGAAGTAACAAACAAGATCTTGGAGATTAATAAAACAGAAGAAAAAACATTGGAAAAGTGTGTGCCTTAACAAGATCTGCAGCTAGGGGTTAAGATTTTGTATAGGTCTTACGGTTCATCAATTATACAGAAGTCACTAAAAATAGACTTAACAGGTGGTTCCCAAAGAATTCAGGTTACGCATTTTATGCAAATATCTGAAATATATGAGATATATTGATTGTTGGAACAGTTTATCATAATCGAGTATTTCAAAAATATCCTTCATATAAAAGGTAGGTTAGGGTGGTAGAATATTTTTGAAAAACGTTTTGTCACAACCCTTGGTACATGCTGAGATTAAATACTATATTTGGTAATTATTATCAAACTTTTCTTGATAGCTATGCTGCAGACACACACATACACACGCATGTGTGTACTAATCGTTGTACAAAAATGCTTTTTTTTTCCGAGGGTTCAAAACGTACGAGGTCTGTTCAATAAAGAATAATCATAATTTTTTACGGTCATAACTTTTCGTACTAAGATTCAAACTTATATTCTGTTAGCTTAATGTGAAACAAACACGCTGTAGTAGTTTCATTGTTGGTACTCCTGGTTCCCGCCTGTGAGAACCAGGCAAGTTCAGACATGTTCAGTATCGTCTACCGCTGCGCAATACACGAGAGGAACAATATGCGGCTCTGAAATTCAGCTTTCGTCTCAACAAATCTTCAGTTGAGGCCTATACAAAGTTACAGGAGGCATATGGAGAGTCTGTTCCTCCCTACAGCACAGCTCGAAGGTGGTTTAAAATGTTTAAAGTTGGGAGACAATCAATTTCAAAGGAAGGTGGACCCAGTGCTCCAGTTACTGCTCTTATGGAAGAAAACATCAACACTACTTCTGCCATTGAGAGGATCGACGAAGTACCTTAAGACCACTTTCTGAAATACTAAACATTTCAGTGGGTGCCACATTTCCGTGAAGCAGGCTGGATGCTGCACAACGATAATGCGCGGTCGCATATTATCAATGTTGATGCTGAATATCTTGCAAAATCAACGTGAAGTGCATCCCTCACCCTCCCTATAGTCCGGATTTAGCCCCATGTGACTTCTTTCTATTCCATAACTTGAAGAAACGCCTTCGTGGGAGGCATTATCCATCATTAGAAGCAGTGGTGAAATCTGCGGAGGCAATTTTCAGGGATCTCTCAAAAATTGGTATCCAGCATGTCTTTGAAGACTGGCAGAAACGCTGGGACAAGTGCATCGCATTCAGGGTAGACTATTTTGAGGACCATCAAAATTGAGGATGAGTGAAGGTACGTTTTCTAAAGAAATTGTAATCATTCTTTATAAAAGAGCCCTCGTATATAGGTGGAATGCAATACTAGGCATTGGAAAACCTTCACGACAGATCCGAGTGATGAACAGCCATTTTTAAAACTTTTGTAATCTCAAATCTACAGAGAGCATTATTGTTTTCGTCTTAGTAGTTACATGGCAGAGAAAGTAATATAGCGGACTGATTCTAGCATGGTTTTAAAACTTAATTGGAAGAACTTAAGTGTTGTAACTAAACCGAAATAGTCTAACACATGCAAAAGCTACATAGCGTAAATAAAATCTGTAATTGAAATTTCGGTGGTACTTGCAAAGCACTTCGAAATAATGCTTTAACATCTAACTAGGGTTTATTTTCCGGAGCGATAATTCGGATGAGGAATCTGGTTGTTTGAGTGCGTGTGCATATGGTTGTATTTTTACGACATTGCTTCTTCATGATTCCAAGCATTTCGGATATAGGTTTGCTGGGACTGTGCTTCGACATTGGGCGACATTTTGAAACAAGTGAATTGCACAGCAAGCTTGGAAAATCAGCGTTTAGTTAACTGGGTAATGTAAATATCAGGGTTGGAAACATACGTATTCTAGAGTTTCCATCACTCAGCAAGGCGGTTACCTAGTAGCACAAGCTCTGTTAGCCAATCATCAGCAACCTGTCCCAAACATGGGTGCTAACTTGCTGGATGTGTAAGAGTGACATTTGGTAATTTCAGACTACCAATGACTTCATTCTGTGCACACCCATGATTCGTACTCTGAAGGAGAATCCAGCGACGAGGAATAAGATGTGTAATTATGCAGTATATCAACGTTTAACAGTAAAATACATATTCCCATCCGCGTCAAATCTGCGTGCAAGTGTCTACTCCTGTCTTCCTCCTTGTAACGTCTGCAGAACAACTGTAATTTATCGCTCTCGTTCGTGACAGCAATTTAGTTTTATGTGAGACATTGCATGTAAAACTTACTCTGCAAGATATGGTAAAAGGATATAAAATAAAGAATAAATAAAACTGTATAAGGAATACAAAAAATTCTGAGTAGTAAGGCAGTACTACATTAAGCATTTTGAGGTAAGGATCACAATGCGCTTGTGCAAGATCTTTAACGTATTAAACAGGATAACAGGAAGACAAAGAGGAACCGATGGAGTAAATGTAGGAAGGTACATGGTAACACCTAACACGTGGTGAAGATGTGTCCCTTTCTGATATGCCTAACCAAAAATATTGGTAGATCTATTTGAAATATTTTATTTTACACCGTCACTATATACAGGCTAATATATATATAGTATTCCTTCCTGAACATGGAGTTTAGCTCCACTACGGCATTAAATTGCCAAAGAAAAAATCTGATCTTACGAGCACAGGCCCCAGGCCAGAAACTGAAAATACGTTTTAAAAGAAACAAGTCATTACACGTAAAAGACCGCCACTCACTACTTACCGCCCGGCGAGCCACTTACGCCGATATGACATAAGGGTGCATACCCACTAGAGAGGAAAGCTCGGATCCTGCACCTCAGCGCCAAGAAGCGCTTAAAAAAACAACGAAACAAAACAAACCACGGCAACTCCAGGCTATAGCACCCGGCTGGTAAGGATAGCCCGCCTCGGTAGCGTGGTGGTAGCATGTCTGCCTCACGTTCAAGAGGTCCCGAGTTCGAATCTCGGTCAGCGTGAGTTACTTGGATAAGGTTTTTTCCGGGGTTTCCCTTATCCTAAAAGACGAATGTCGGGTAACTCTAGGCTCCATGGACCCCGGACTCATTTGAGCATCATTTCACCCATTCTATTCATCGTCCGACATGACTTAACGTTGGAGGACGTAAAATTACAAAAAAAAAAAAAAAAAAAAAAAAAGCAGGAAGCGGTCGGCTTAACAATGAGAGGCTGTGCTCTTTATTCGAAACACGTGAGCGTTCAGTGTTACCTTACAATCCACTGATTACTATAGTATTGTACAGTAGTCCATTTTGATTACATCTGACACCTCGGAAATAGGTTTCATAATCGGAGACACTAACATGAAGGATTGTAGTCAAAATATTTAATTTTGATAGTGCCTTTCTACTCCACAATTTTCTGCATGCTTTTAGCATATTTGACATAACTGATATACTTAATTGATTTCCTGCTAATAATTTCGAAGGTCAAAATAATTAGTGCTGATTTTGTCCATTACAATTCCTATATAGAATTCTAGTGCTATATCACGTCGAATTGGTATTGATATATTCGCCTTGTCTAATGATACCTGAAACAAAAGCATACAACTTGAACATCCTTGCAGATATTCGATGTACGAATGTAAGAAGAGATATCGGAGCCACATGAAGGGGCTTTGCTGGTTTTGAAAGACGATCTCACTATGAGAAAGAGAGAGGCTCACACGAAGTTGCACTTATTCGGCTTCATGAGAGTCGGTCTCAGGCAGACTTGACAGGAAGTTACAGCAGAACAATGTAACGAAGGTAATCCGTGCAGAATAGTGAGAACGTATCCTTTACAACAAGAAATGGCTTATCTGTAGGACCTTGGTGAAGATGTCTTATTGAATGACTCATAAATATTAATTGTTATGGATTCCTGAATGTCCTGTTGTTGCTTCATGCTTGAGAGTGAAGGTGTAACTGTTCTTCCGCTGTTTAAACTTTCCAGGTGATTTCAGCGGCATGCATGTAGTGAAGCAATTCGACTCGCTCCAGTTGCACTAATGGTACAAAATCATTTCCGTGTTTTCCTTCTTGATTGTTAAACTGCTTCCATTGTAAAGCTAAATTTACCGCAGGACACACAAAATGATAATCATTACTATATGGAGACCTGATACCAAGTTTTAACCCGGAGTACATGCCTCTGAATCCAAAAACTAACATTCTTAAAGGTCAGTATGCTTTTCTAAGAACAATATAACTCAAAATTGAACTTGGCATAATGTTGTCAAACACCCAACTTACTATTTAAAAATACGGCACAAAATCCCCCAATCCAGCTTTTCTCAAACATTTTTGGTTATCCTTTATTTTCTCAAAAATGGTTGTAACAATTTAGAGTGAAATACAATAAGTTTAAGATATAGACATGATAAATATATATCTTGAATATTCTGTGAGAAATCTCCGCAGTCCTCTTAATTCTGAATGGCTTTTTTTATAACTGTAAACCGTAAGAGATAGACAAAATCTTACTACAGAAAAACGCAGACCTCGTTAAACAAAACGTGGCTTTATATTTTGTGGCTTTATTTATTTCCGGCCTATTCTTTATATGTTTAAAGTTTCAAACAGTTCTATTTTTTCAAGTAGTAAAGCGGTATTCTTTTTTTTCCCGTGACAATGTAGAATGCATGGGATTTCGAAGTTATCACATAACACACTATAAATAGCACTTCACAGACTGTATTGTCATGTAAGTACCTTAATAATATGTGGTATGTGAACCAAAATATTTATCCAGTTTTGGGGAATTAAAAACATTCGAGAATGTTAACAGTAAGGGCAGTATGACTTAGTTTTCTTAAACATTCGTGTTGCATCTTTAGAAGATATTGAAATTAAATGCCTTGGTTTGATATTCACTCTACTTTTAATTTTTTAGTTACGCCACACAGATATACCTCTCCCATTTTTTAAAAGTTGTTTTTATTCAGAGGTACTTAGAACAAGTACTTCCGGTGCTATTCACGTGTTAAAGACGGTAAAATAAACGAGCAGTACGAAATGTTACTGTGAAAACTCAGTCATACATGGCTGGCTATTTGACATCACTGTTATGACAATAACTTCCCCATCCTTCAGGAACGAGACAAACTTTATGGTTACCAACTAAGCAAAGTACCAATCACACCAGAGTACCACTTACATTTATTTTAAAAAAAATCTGAGTAGCCACACACTGAACTCTTTTCCCTATACAACTTAACATGTCTTTTGTATATTAATAGTAATTACATAAAAACATGTCTTGAACACATACATGATATATAGATCATAAGTTCACTCAGTACGGAGTTGGTAGTTGATTCTGTCCATGGCTGGGAAAACAATTGTTAGCACACTGGAAAACAGTTTTTGTGAACCTAGTCCGTAAAAATGCGATGTATTGCAGCCCACACATGGCCTTTTCTACTTACTTTTTCACAAAATGTTGTTTCAAAGGGTTATCGTTCTTACTCATCCTGAATTTCAATACACGTTTACATATTTCTTCATAGGTATAAGAAAAATGTAGGTTAAAGCCGTAATCAGATTTTTCAAAAGAGGATTGCTGTTAGATCGGAATACAGAGATCTTTGTGTGATCACGGAAAAATTTAATAGCGACTTCCACCTTTAAACTCCCGTCAGGAGGAATTGAGCTTGGCTCGGTTACGCCTTGGCCACTGCTGTTTTACCCATAGTGTATTTAACAGGACCCCAGCTCCTGTTTGCCCGCTGTACGGTGTAGCCCTGACGGTCCGACACGTACTTATTGAATGTTTTAGTTTAGAACGTCCCCGCAGTTCTTTCCAGCTGCCGGCCAGCTTGGCGGAGATTCTTGCGGATGATGAGACAGCGGTGGCCAGGTTTTCAAAGTGTTCTTAAACGTAAATTTTAGAATTTAGTCTTTACGTTTTTACTCGTTTTAACGTCTTTATGGTTTTACGCTTCTTTTAGCCATTGACATACATTGTTTTATCTAGTTTTTAGCACGATTAGTTCCTTCAGGGAGTTGATGACCGCGCTGTTGAGAGCCCAAAATCTCAATCATCAGCATCATCAGCATACTCTTTAAAAGCATTAGTATTTGAAACCCCAAGACAGTGATAAACAATATTTCGGAATCCTTAATGCCACAAAGGTATTTAGTGACTTATATTGTGCGCTTTAACATTTTTTCTTAAGACGGATCTTTTATGGTTTAGAAATTACAAGGTCATTCAGAATGATCAAATATACATTTTATTTTCCCTGAAAATGTTTTAAACATCTGATAGTATTATTAAAAATAGTTAACCGTCTTTAGAAACTCAAAATAAATGTAAACGTTTTCATATAAAAGTTTTGGTGGAAAATTCATCGAAAAATTTTCGCTTTTCAACTTGAAAGGCGCAGAACTTGGTAATCAACAGACTTTTCAGTATAACTATTGAATGATTTCTAGATTATGAATCACAGTTGAGCCTGGGAATTTAAAGGTGCTGACGAATACTTCTAAAATGGTTAAGCTACATAAAGTTATGTAACAGTACTTTTTGGTTATGTTTGAAGTATAAAAGGTTTATAAATTTATAAAAACTAATTATGTAAATCTATTTAATAATTTAAATATAAAAATGTATGTAGTAGTGGTGTGACGTGGTATGACGTGATGTGGTGACGTGCCAGTGGATCGGCCAGTCACAAAATAAAGCGGAAGTAACTATAGTGACAAGAAAATCAATAGTCTTGAAAAAAGTGTTATAATCTTCAGTCGTGTTTCACAACGATGAAAGATGTTGCGGTGAATATAATTGTAAAGGAAAGTTAATAACATTCAAGAAGTGTTATTCGATATTTGTAATAGATTCATATTATACAATTAAATAATATATTACGAAATCGGAGTCATATAAATTTTATTTCTGTCACCAAAAAAAATCCACATCCACACCTGAGGAAAGATCTCATGACTCTTATTTAATCAAAACTCGACCTGGATCTTTTAAAAAGTTGGCATGCTTCCTATCTGCTGCGAGTGGAGAACAAATATATTCCCGTTACAGTTATTTGTCACTTTTATATTTGAATAGAAGTATAAACCTGTAGGTAGAAGAAATGTTGGCAGGCCACGAATGAGATGGTCCGATCAATTTCCTTGAAGTCGGAACGGGCCAAAAGGCTTATACCGTGATGGTGATGATGATATTTTAATAGACCTATGGTGTCAATGTAGCACTGCTTGGTTTGTCTGTTGGACTTAACAAGATATTCGTACAAACAAACAGAATAGTTTGTTGGCCATGTAAATAATTTCTGGTATTCTAATAAAAATACGAAAATTAAAATTTAGTGAAATTTCAGGGATTTTTCTGAAAATCTTCCTGTTTCATCCTTAAAAATGAACGATATGCTCTTCATATATAAATGTATGCACGTGCGCCATCAGAAGTTTATCAAAATTCACTCTAGAGCCAAAGATCTCAAAATGTGTATTTTTGGCCATTTTTATATCGAATTTTTTAAATGGAAATTCAGTACTTCCTCTCTAGAATGTATACAAATCAGAAGCCAAATGCAGCCCTGCTTATGATATTCATTCTTGAGAATTTAGAGTGGGTGAAGAAATGTCACGGTTACGCATAAGGTATTGTTCACATGCTACCTGAGAAAATGTTCTGTTGCCATATTGACGGTGAGCATTAACAAACTTGTCACTTTTTCTCGTGTTTACAAGTATATATGTTGACTTTCTCCAATATCTCTAAGAAATTTGCTCTCATTTGTTTTACGTGACTAGAAAAATGTATAAAGAATAAAAATTAATAAACCGGAGATGTCTCTTCCAAGTTCAGGGATAAAAAACGAAGCTATGAGAAATGACAGGCGTCTGTCCGCATGGTTTATGATGCCTGGGATTACTTTCTTGGAGCAGTCACCGTGAATAAGCACAGTGTTTTGTAATGTCACTCACTTACAGCAGCCTGGTCTCCATGAAAGTTGTAACGAGGTGAACGACATGGCAACGTTCTGATATGCATCTAGTAAGTTTGGCCACGTACCTAAAACATTTCTATCAATGTCTCATTAACGGAAACCATAAACTAATTACGTGTATGTCTTGGCATCGTTGATTGCTGTGTATAGTTGAGTTCTAATTTTAATAGGAATTAACACAACATGGACTGAAACACTGCGAGTCGCCTAGCAGACAAATTAACGGAATGAAAAGTCTAATTTTTAATATGCTGAAAGAAAAAACAATAGGTATTACATTTAACATGTGTAGCGTCATTGTTTAAAATGAGTTTTTCCAGTTTTCATACGTTATTTACAAATGTATTCTATGTTCAATTGGGAAAGAAATTTATAGAGGATATATAAGCTTTAAATAGTTACATGTGTACCACATAATCATATTTTGAGTATAAACTCGTATCCAGAGACGTTTATGCACTAGAGTCTCCAAATTAGGAAGGGATTCAGACTCCACATTGCGTTCCATTCATCAGTTAAAAGTTGCTTATTAACAGTGTTCGTCAATTGTTACTTGATGGGCATATGTACCTGCAACCAATGATTTTAATATATCATTCTGTTGCATAGTGTCATAGTGTGAATGAATGACAACCTTATGTACATAAATGCGGACTACATTTGAGACGTTTCTCAAGGAATGCAGCAGAGGCTTCGATCAACCACGTTACACCAACAGGCATCACCCAGCCCACAGTATTCTTTCAAGCTTGATGAAACGTTTAAGCATTTGTCCTCGAAACCTCCTGTGAACCTCCCGACACCACATAACTCGGCGATACTAAAGATATATCTGCAGCCATTTTAAGCACTTTCAGCAGTTTATTAAAAAATTTTATTTACTTAAAATATTTCAGATTTCTTTTTTACCTTTTTTCTATCTTTTGTGATCTTTACTACTTGTATTCTTCGTCTCCCATAATCCTAAGACGTAAACAAAGAATCTATGGTTATATGATTATTAAAAACAAAATATGATCACCAATCTACCTATCACTGAATCTTGCAATATATTTATTTATCCTGTAAATAGTGATAACACTTCTGACACATTTTTAGCTGACTGAGAACATTTTTGAAATACCTCCTCTCAAAAAGAGTAAAACCTAAGCGTTAATGAAGTAATTCTGCGAAACCATTGATGATTCTGTCGTCTCCCACAATATCAGATAATTGCTGCAGTTTAGGGGTATACTTATTACGCAATGAACCCGGCTGGGTAATATTTGTTAGTTTTTTCCCATAATATTTAGAAACATTGGACAACTTTAGATATCCGAACTCATTTAAGCTTTCCCTTCATTCATTCTTGCCCACATTAACTTTTTGTAGTTAAAAACATGACATCTGAAACGGAAACGTCGATAGGATTTTGAACTTCTATTGTGTGGCTTATTCAGACTTTGCATTCTGTTACTACCAAAGCCGATTTTGGAGCTGTCTTGATGTATTTATATTCTGTATGATATTTACCTAACATATTACCTATAAACTAAACTACTATCTCCGATTAGTAGAGTTGACTAGGAAACTATAGTTCAGTATGGTGTCCTCTACAAAGTTATAATATTTAATGTACCTAGTACTTAATGTCTGTGCTAAACTGATACCACAAAACAGCCCTCCAGAACAGGTTACACTCAAGGCAATTCTATTGTTCTATAAAGAACTAACCTAGCAGGGAAAGGTCTAGCTTCCCCTTTTTGTCTCCCAGTTCTCTAGGCTTGTTTCTGCTGGTAGACAGCTTTCGCTGAGAACCTTCATGGAAATGGCTGTCCTGCAGTGCAAATTTCATCTTTCGTGTGAGTTCATCTTCGATTGGAAACTCGGTCAGGGTATGACGTAATGACAAGAGAGGACTGCAATGCGGGCTGTTTGTTTGTCATGGCTACTGTCAGATATTGCGTTACTTGTGGAGGTAACAATGTTACTTGTCTGTTATCTTCACTCCTTAAATGTTGGTCGTTTAATCAGTACTAAAAAAAGCAACTTTAAACACAAGAAGCCTCCCTTTTACTCTTGAGTTGTACGTATTAACTGTAATTTTGGCAGCAAAACACGAGAAAGATATTTTCTGGTATTTAAATTAAACAAAATTGTTTGGAACGATATCATGAGTCTCCCATAAAGTAGCCAATTTTAAAATCGAAGGGTCAGTTAAGCTATGACCTTATGCCAGTAGGGCTTATGAATGAAAAAAGGAGCTATCAAATTATATCAACGGTTTTTTATCACTCCTCACCTACACATTTGTTATTCGTAATAGATAAGTAAAACCTATAAACTAAATTGAAACATTTTATTTCATAAGCCTTATTTTTGACGGTCCTATACGGTCAAAATCTTGAAAAATACACAGGTACCCTCAAATTTATTACATTAAAGATAAAAAAAATTTCGAAAAGAAGGGTTATTTATCTTTTAAATGTTGTATACCTTGTTTAATCCAATAATTCTGTAGTTATTTATGTGGATCAATAAATGGGAAATATTATTTTAATATATACTTCTCCTTAAAGGTTCGAGTGTTGTCCTATTCGCCTGAGGCAGGCTGGTCTCTTACTGTTTCCTAGTATTCCAAATCGGATTTTAGAACCGGATTAAATCTGCTCTGTACCTCCGGTCTCGCTTATTTAGTCTTAATTGCTAAAGCAGAATGTGGATGTAAGGAATTTAGAAATGGAACATCATCCTGTACGCATACTAAATGTTATGTTTCGCTAAATTTGTCACGGATTTGTCGATACTCTGCGATGCGGGTGGAAGGTATCAGGTTTGTTTATGATGCGTACAGCGATACTTTCACCACAATTTCTTCAAACAACGTTTCTCCCAAGTGACCATGAAAGGTCACAATATAAAAACCTGTGTATATAATCGTAGGTGTAAACGTGGGAACAAGTGTAACCTGGAATCGAACAAATAAATATCTGTAAGTACTCTCTGATGTCTATACCCGACTTGCTGTCCTTGTGTTGTGATGTCTATCTTCAAGGCCTGGTACAGTTCACAGCGATGTTGCAATTGTTTCCTTCCTACACATAACCAGCTTTGAAGATAACCGCTAAATGCAGTCTTAGTACAAGATTGGAAAGGGAGTGCTAAAGAATAGGAAATGTTTATAAAATATCTCTAGTCTCTCTATCCATTTCTTTATTCTTATATAGCTATTCTTGAAACGGGTAATTCATCTAACTTTAAGTTAATTGAGATAACCTTTTCCGTAAATTGTTTCCGTTACACATTTCGCTATAGGAGCAAAGGGGATAACGGTAATACAGAGTTTAAAAATAAGACAGCTACATAACAGCCTTATATTCCATACTCTGTACAATGCCATGGGAAACAATTGAAAGTTTGTTGTAATTAATGTCTGATGTGTTGCACACGCATGACTTCCTCTTCTTGTACAAACTTTCTTACAAACGTGTTTTCATCTATGAATTTTCATTTTAATCGAATAAATCTTCACAGAAATTATTCTGTTACTAATTTTCTTTTAGGTGCAAGGGGAATATGGAATGTATACTCTTTAAGCGTTAGCTGTTCGCTATATGAAACCTTTGAAATAATTTTCATTATATGGTCAACTTATCAACATACGGTTATCGTAAGTATTCCTCTTTGAAAAAAAAAAAACTAAAGGTAAGAAAACTCAAACAATTTACAAGCAATACACATAAATTGTGTTTCAACAAAATCCAAATTTTTGTGTAATACCTAAAATTCGGTCTTATCTCTTATGGTGTTCCAGTTATTTAAACGTCAGGATTAAAAGGATTTCTGAGGACATTTACAGATATATCAAGCTTTTCATCTGCCATTAAAATTCTTACACATCTGATATTTTAACCAAAATAAGGTCATTTTTGAGTAAGTAATTTTCGAGGAATGTTTTATGTTACGGCTAATTTGGCATGGGGTGATGTTTTTTTAAATCTTCGGATCGTATCCTTGGAAGATACTGAAGTTAAACACCAAGTTAAATTCTGTAATGTTATGCATCCATAAATGCGGCCTCTCTTATACTCTCTTCTTAATTAATAAATGAAGCGTTTCATATTTGAAGACCATTTAGTTGCAGAACTAGCATTTAAACGCAGTAATAAATGTAAGAACTGATGGATCATTTTCTATTTCACTATATTCAGGAGCTATCTCTGTAGCAGAATTTTACCTTCTCCTCATGTAATTAGCAAGAAAAAATAGATTCCTTTTATTTTTTTTTTTTATTTTTTGGTAATTTTACGTCCTCCAACATTAAGTAATATCGGACGATGAATGGAATGGGTGAAATGATGCTCAAATGAGCCCGGGAGCTCAGAGTTACCCGACATTCGTTTCTCAGGATAAGGGAAAACTCCGAAGAAAACCCTTTTCAGGTAACTCACCCTGACCGAGATTTGAACTCGGGACCTCTTGAACGTGAGGCACACACTCTACCATCTACGCTACCGAGGCGGGATTTTAAGGTTTATGACCCTTTACCTGTTGATTATATCGCATGATGAATGAAGTGGGTGAAATGAGCGATGCTCACATGAACCTGGGATCCATGTACTCGTAGTTAACCGACATTCATCTTTCAGGAAAAGTTCCTAATGGAGGTTCGTATTCGGGAAATCATGAAATTGAGGCAGACATGCTATCCCACCGATCCCCCCAGGGGCCTACTTCGGTAGGTACGGGCTTGGCGAACCCGGGGTCCCGAGCCAACAGTCTCCCTCATGTGGGCTCCTCTTCGTGGTTGAGGGAGATGGTCAACAGGCCCACCCACGTGTAGGCCGTGCGTGGAGACCCGTGTCGGTGGAAATGTTTGTCCTGGTGGTTGAAGGGTGCACATCTGAGCTCGTTCCAGTGTTTTTCTGAATTCGGGGAGGGTGCGCATTGCTAATACACCACTTTGGCTACTGCTCCACCTAAACGGGAGGCTAGGGACTAACCCACCCCTAGTCAATCGGCCAGGACAAGGTGTTACACTGAACTCCAGGGTGAGTGGGACGGTGCACCCGCTATATCCCCTATATAGCCCTGTCATCCCAGTGGGATGACCCCTTGTTGGGCTCCGTGGTGGGTGGGGAGTACTGGGGGATGAAATTTACTTTTAGCTACTTATGGCTACACTCACTCCAAAAAAAAAAAAAAAAAAAAAAACGCAAACAAGTAATTGATGAAAAAGAGGTACACGTGTCGTCATCTGCGCGTTACCTAGTAATACACCGTACCGAAGAGGGTCAGTCCTTCCTTAAGGTAAATCCGTTTATCATTCAGTCGGGTCTAGATAAAATCGCCGGTCCAGTTAAATCCTGTACTCGCCTACGTTCCGGTTCCCTCTTAGTCGAGAGTTACAGTGCCACGCAGTTCGAGAAGTTAACGAAGGCAAAACTCCTACACGGATACCCCATCCGTGTAGAGAAACACAGGAGCCTCAACTCTTCCAAGGGCGTCATCACCAGCCCCCTGCTAGACGGTATGCCGGAGGAGGAGATACAAGGGTATCTGGCTGACCAGGGTGTCACGGATGTTTACCGTGTTCGAGTCAAGCGTGACGGCGTACTGGTTCCCAGCCGCACGCTCTTCATTACTGTTGATCGGCTCGACCTGCCTCAAAAGATCAAGGCAGGCTATGAAGTTATCCCTGTGCGACCGTATATTCCGCGACCAATGCGTTGTTACCAGTGCCAACGTTATGGCCATACTAAGACCTCCTGTAAGGCTGCTGTCGCGGTGTGTGTTACCTGTGGTAAGGACGGTCATGATGGAGCGTGTCCAACTACTCCCAGTTGCGTGAACTGCCAAGGTGAACATCCGGCGAACTCCCGAAATTGTCCGCGATACCAGGACGAGAAGGCCATCCAGGAGCTGCGGGTGAAGGAGCGTCTATCCTTCTCTGAAGCCCGCAAACGCCATCAAGCTCGACAGCCTTCTCTCCTGAAGTTCGGTACTTTTAGTTCCGTCGTATCAAAACCAGTACCGAAGCGCGATGTGGGCACTCAAACTTGCCCTATACCGTCCACCATGGCTACTCCTCGCGTCGCTGTGCCTACTACCGATACCATTGGCTCCAAAACCGTAACTGTAAGTACTGAGACCCGCAAATTTAAAACGACACCTAAGAGAGCAGACTTCCTCAAAAACCCTCCGGCGTCTACCAGTGGCAAGTGTTCAGTTCCGGCCAGTTCTCCTTCACCTCCTCGTCGCTCTCGCTCCCAGGATACTAGGGGCGTAGTCGCATGAAGGGGCTTTCTCCTCCACCCTTAAGTATCGGAAACAGTTATTTGCCACTGACCTCGATCTCAAGCGACCCTGACCCTCTTCCAGATGAGGAGCCTATGGAGCACGAGACAAGTGCTCCCAAAAGCCCGAGTCCCATGCGTAACCATAAAGGCAAATTGAAGCGTCAGCCGCCAGCTAAGTGAACTAAGCGACCAGCTTTCGCCATCTAAACCTGGATGTCCATCCTCCAGTGGAATGCGCGTGGCGTGCGTAGGCGTAAACCTGAACTCCAACTGTTGGCAAATTCGCTGTCCCCCAGTATTTTCTGCCTGCAGGAGACGAAACTTCACCAACAGGATACCTTCACCTTTCCTGGTTTTACTCCGGTGCGATTTGACCTCCCACCGGAGCCCGGTTCTCCTGCACATGGGGGTGTTATGCTTTTAATCCGGGATGACGTTTTCTTTCAACCTCTTCCTCTCGCTAGTACGCTGCAAGCTGTAGCTATTACTCTTAGATTTCCTGGCTTTTCATGTACTCTATGTTCTGTTTATCTACCGCCGTCTTCTCCCTTCGCCATTGCGGACCTCTCAGATCTAATGTCCCAGCTCCCGACACCCTTCTTGTTGTTGGGAGACTTCAATGCCCATCACCCTCTTTGGGGATCTCCTAGGGCTTGCGTAAGGGGGAAGCACCTAGCTGAATTCTTTCTTCAGAATCACCTCTCTCATCTCAACACAGGCGAACCTACATTTATCTCTGATTCAACCAGCACTCTCTCTCACCTGGACCTATCTGTTTGCTCGGCACAGCTTGCTCATCGTTTTGAGTGGAACGTCGTCTCGGACACATTCTCCAGCGATCACCTCCCCTGCCTGATAAGCCTGCTCTCGAACTATACACCATCGTCCCGTGTACCCACCTGGCAGCTACACAAAGCAAACTGGCCTCTTTTTTGTAGCCTGACTATTTTCGACTCCCGTGTATCGGAAGACGTTGACGAGATGGTAGAGCACGTTACATCTGTGATCACCTCTGCCGCCGAACGTGCTATACCTCGCTCGTCAGGCCAACATCGGCGTTTACCCGTTCCCTGGTGGACCGACGAATGCCGGGTGGCGGTGCGTGCACGCCGGGCAGCACTGCGGGCATTTAAGCGCCATCCTACTCTGGATAACTTGGTCACCTTTAAGCGCTTACGAGCCAAAGCCTGTCGCGTCATTCAGGCTAGCAAGAGGCCATCCTGGCAGCGCTTTATGGAGACATTTAACCGCTTCACACCATCATCAGTGATCTGGAACAAGCTGCGACGCGTGGCCGGCAAAGTTTCTCGTGTTGCCGTGCCTGGCCTGCGGGTTAACAACGACATCGTAGTTTCCCCTAAAGCGGTCGCTGATGCCCTGGGAGGCGCCTTTGCTGAGGTCTCTCGCTCCTCCCACTATTCCGCGGACTTTCTACCCATCAAACACCGGGCTGAGACTCATGAACTCTCCTTCCACTCCTTGAACCGTGAGTGTTATAACGCCTTCTTCACCATGCAAGAGCTGGAGCGGGCCCTGGTCTGTTCCAGGCCCTCCGCACCGGGGCCGGATGGAATACACATCCTAATGCTGCAGCGCCTGTCTTCGGCAGGTAAGCATTTTCTTTTGCAAGTATATAACCTAATCTGGCGCACAGCAACTTTTCCGTCCGCTTGGCGCGAGGCCACCGTTGTCCCTATCTTAAAACCTGGAAAGGATCCCCATCTCCCTTCCAGCTATCGTCCGATCTCCCTCACCAGTTGCCTTTGCAAGGTGATGGAGCGTATGATAAACGGGCGATTGACATGGTGGCTAGAATCACAACACCTTCTATCTAACGTTCAGTGTGGTTTTCGTCGCTACCGTTCAACGGTCGACCACCTAGTCTCGTTGTCAACGCAAATCATGGATGGCTTTCTACGTAAGAGCCAAACGGTAGCTGTGTTCTTTGACCTGGGGAAGGCTTATGACACTTGCTGGAGATACGGAATTCTCCGTACCCTCCATAAATGGGGCATTCGTGGAAGACTGCCGCTTTTTATTCGAGAGTTCATGCGAGATAGGGTGTTTCGGGTACGTGTGGGTTCGGTTTTATCTCGTGCTTTTAGCCAAGAGAACGGAGTACCGCAGGGCTCGGTACTTAGTGTCACACTATTTGCTATTGCCATCGATCCCATTGCGGAGTGCGTCCCGTCGGGCATTTCTTCTTCCTTGTTCGTGGACGACTTCACCATTTACAGTAGTTCTCGGCGGACTTCTCTCCTACAACGCCGCCTCCAACTGTGCCTTGATCGCCTCTTCACCTGGAGTGTGGAAAACGGCTTTAAGTTCTCCGCCGAGAAGACCGTCTGCGTAAACTTCTGGCGCCGGAAAGTATTTCCGTCACCTCCTCTGCATCTCGGAGCCGATGCCCTTCCTTACGCAGACGAGACAAAATTCTTGGGATTGGTCCTCGATAGGAAGCTTAGTTGGTCTTCTCATATCTCGTATTTAAAGGCCAGGTGTGAACGTTCTCTTAGTGTTTTACGTGTTTTATGTGGCACATCCTGGGGAGCAGATCGGACAGTTCTTTTAAGACTCTATAGCTCTTTTATCTGATCCAAACTAGACTACGGCTGTATTGTGTATTCGTCAGCTCGACCTTCGATTTTAAAACGCCTAGACCCTGTTCACCACCGTGGTATCCGTTTGAGTATTGGCGCCTTTCCAACAAGTCCAGTCATGAGCCTTTGTGCGGAAGCCGCTGAACCTCCGCTTCGCTATCGGCGTGATGTCCTCCTGTGTAGTTACGCTTGCCGGCTTCTTAGTTTGCCGGAACATCCGTCGTTTAGCTCGTTCTTTGATGATTCTCTGGATCGTCAATACTCAGCGCGCACCCTGGCCCTCCTTCCTCCTGGCGTTCGATTTCGCTCTCTGCTTCGGCTGTTGGACGTCCATTTGCCTGTGCCATTCCGCAAAGGAGAAACTCGATTTCCCCCATGGCTCCGCTCCGAGATCCAGGTAAATTTAAGCCTGCTGTCCATGCCGAAATTGTCGACGCCAGATTCCATCCTTCGTTCGGGCTTTTTAGAAGTTCAGGCGCAGTACCGACCCTGTAGTTTTATTTACACTGATGGTTCGAAGGATAATACGGGAGTGGGATGTGCTTTTATTCACGGTCGGAAGAGTTTTAGCTTTCGTCTTTTACCGCAGTGCTCGATTTTTACGGCAGAGCTGTTTGGTATCTACCAAGCTCTTTTATATGTTCGTCGGCAAGCATTACAGTCTTGGGTTATCTGCTCCGATTCCCTGAGTGCCCTCCAGAGCCTACGGATGCTGTACACCTATCATCCACTCGTACAGCGGATCCAGGACTGCCTTCACACTCTCGCCAGTGCAGGCACTTGCGTATCCTTAGTGTGGGTACCTGGACACGTAGGCATATCTGGAAACGAGGCTGCCGACGCTGCCGCGAAAGCAGCTGTTTTAGCTCCCAGATGTTTTAGGTCTAGTGTTCCCTCAGATGATTTTAACTCCTATTTACGTCGCGCCATCCTGTCAATGTGGGGCAGGCATTGGCAAGCCCGTCGGGGGAACAAACTTAGGGCGGTGAAGCCCCTCCCGATCATATGGAGCACTTCGTCGCGCACCTCTCGTCGCGAAGAGGTTATTTTAGCACGACTGCGTATCGGGCACTGCCGTTTTAGCCATGGTCACCTTTTATCTTCTGATGCTGCACCGCTCTGTTCGCATTGTCATGAGCCCATGTCTGTGCGGCATGTTTTAGTTCAGTGCCAGTTCTTAACCCAGCTGCGTGTGTCCTTGGACCTGCCGACGACCCTGCCCGAAGTGCTGGCAGACACTTCACGTGCAGTGGATCGTGTTTTACGTTTTATTGACCGCAGTGGACTGGGCACCCGTGTATGACCTCCATAATTGAACTTTTATCTGACTGTTCGCCTTTTAAACGGGTTGTTTTATCAGTTTTATTGTCTCGTTGTATTAATACAGTATTTGGCACTGTATTGGTGACCTTATTTACTATTTTAAAGTTTTTAGTCTTTTAGCTGAGACATCCGTTTCAACCTTTTAACGTTATTGTTTTTTAATGGGCGCTAATGACCATAGCAGTTGTGCGCCCTAAAGCCCCACCACTACTACTATCCCACCGATGCGGGCAAAAGGAAATATTGCACCGAACATTTCGATGCCGAAATTTCATATGAAATAACGTTGATGCTGCCTAAATTAAAAAAGTAGGGGAGTAATTTTTAGAAATTCGACAGCATAATCAAATGACATTTAGAATAAATACATATCAGTTGCACTTCTAAAATGCAACAAGCTGTCCAATTTATTCTATCCAAAGTATTCTATAAATGGATAATTTTCTATATATCTTACTTTATCAAAATGTTTAACTTCGAGTGAAGTGTCCTAATTTAAAAGGTTTATATGGTAAATAAGATATGTATCTTGAATTTTCAGAGACTGTAAATTCCATTTCTATCCGAAGGAACTTTTTATAAACGTGCATAGTTAGGCAGAAACTTGCTACATAAATTTTAGATCTATTTAAATAAAATAATTTATTTGAAATACGCTTTTGTGAAATAATCTATTTTTATATATTTAATTTAAAATTTTAATTCTTTTTAACTTTTAAGTGCTGTGGCTAATCAGTTGTTTCTCACAATGTCATGAAAAGAATATAAAATATCAAAGCCAGACACAGTGAGCCGTTATCTATTTTGCTGACTCTATATCCTTTTACTTATAACGAAATATGATGTGCAATTATTTCTGCATATCCTTAACTCAAGTAACAAGGAATAGGCAGTTATTCCTAAGAATAATTTTCTAAAAATGAATCTTAATGGGCTGGAAAAGTCATGTAAGTGTAACATGTAAGATCGAGTGCTTTTACAAGAAACGACAGTGTAATAATCTCGTAAAAAGTAGAAGACCTTTATTAAAGTGGTCAAATTGTTATTTTCTTTACAACTACCTAATTTTTAATTAATGGAAAGATAATGACCCTGAAGATTACTGGTTTTTCTAGTGATAATGCCGTAGATTAAATTCACGAAATTGTGAAATTCCGAGTTATTAATCTTCTTACATTTATTCGTCTTTTGTTCAACTTCTCTCAAGAGTAAAACTGTCATGTCAAGGAGTGTCATTCCCCTTGACAAGGAATTCCGTGAAGACGACTTCCTCTTGCGAATACTGGCGACATTGGGACAATTATTTCTGTCGCCCGAGACAAAGCAGCTAACCAGAACAAATGAATTCACTTACCATGATGCTCATAAAAAGCCTTGAATTATCACAAAACACTATGGACAATCAAGATGGCACTACGTAAGAAATGTATTAATTGGCGTAGGAGTATATCTATTTGATGTGAAAATTACTATAGATAGTATTTTGAAAGGGAACATTTTATTGAGCGGTATTTCATGAATTAAACACAGAAACAGGACTCCAAAAGTGGCCTCATAAGAGTTCAACAGTCATTGACATTTATGTTTGTATCAAGATCATGGGATACTTCTAAGGGGCTAATATGAGTAAAACCTGGAAAATCGTAAATAAATATCCTATGGCATCTCTTAAAAGATGCGAGAAGGATGTTCAAACAAATCTGGCATTCCAAACTACCCTTTAGATTCTAACAATTTTATTTAAAAAATGGCTGTAAGGAGTATGATTAAAATGCTCCATGTTTAAGATATTTTTATGAAAAATGAAATGTATATCCTAGATTTTGTGGGAACAGCCTCTGAAGTTCTTAGTTTTAAATGACTTTCTTAACTGGTAGTCTGTAAGAAACGAACAATACGTGATTGTGTAGAACCATAAATCACGTTAAAGTACACAGTTTGTCTACCTGAGTTAACGTTTTTTGTTTGTGAAATCAACTATTTCTAAGCCACTTCTTGTTATTGATTCTTATTTTCACATATACGATATTTGCTATTACATTTTTAACAATGCGGGCTACCAGAAAGCAAAATGTATAAGAAAAATTACAATAATAATGATGGTCATAATAATACTAATAACAACCTTGATATTCTCCTAATTCCCATTTACCAACAAGATAATATTCAGGTTGACAATTTCTACAAATATTTATTTCGAACAACAAAGTAGACAAAAGAATAAGTGTTTTTAATTAAAGTGTATTTTAGATATTTAGAATTAGGTGGCTTACGCAATTTATTGTTTCAGTGGTTTTATTTTCTAAAGTTGGTTTGGTAAATACACTTTAAAATGAAATGACTTTGGTGTTTTCTACTCACTGATAAATTACACCGCTTTATAACTTTTGTCAGTTGATAAAACGCTTTTTGTAAATTAACTTCAGATTTAAGTAATTACAAATTAATTACATATATACAATTACTTCTTCTTGAAAGTTGTTTTCATTTTCAGTAACTATTTTCAACGTGCAGTGTTTAACGCTCGCTTTTACTACATACGGCACCGCAAGTGGTGACACTGATGATACATGAGATAAAGATGGAGCACGTTGGAATGAAGTGGCGGGGGAAACCGGAGATACCGTCCCAGCGCCGTGTTGTCCACCACAAATCTCACTTTGCAATCTCCAGGGATGAAACCCGGACCGCCCTGGTGAGAGCCAAGCAGTCTAACCACTCAGCCACGGCGTGGCCAACTATTTTCGAGGCTCTTATCATGTGGTGTATTTGTTTTTCTGAACATTGGTATGTGTTTTATAACAAACTGTTGCTATTCTTTCAGTATTTACTAAGTATACGAAATAAATTACTCGAATTGGAGTTAACGGAATGGAAAAGCGTTGCATTGTCTGTAATTTCTTTCAGTCCTTTATACACCCGCTAAAGCACTTTAATACAAAATGAAAGTACTTACCACAAAATGGAAGGTCTCCCTGCCACTTCCCCGAACTGGAACACACAATCGTTGGTGTTCTGCAACAAAAAATAAGCCAAGTCACTGTGAAGTTGCATAAGACGCTTAGCAGTAATATCACGATTTAAATGTAATCTACTACCACACCTTTATTACAAAGGAAAGTCAATTCTTGCTGCTTAGATGGTTTTTGGCCAAGACTATTCTCAAATGTCAGTGCACTATTAAAAGCTGCGAGAGTTTTATAGATAAATGGAAAATAGAGGTCATTCTTTACTTCCTTCTTAAGTGTTCAACTGAATTAAAAAATAAATGCAGCAAATATAGTTATTGTATTGTGGATTATTCATCGTTCGTATTTATTTTATTTATTTGTGTGGTGCATGAACATATAATGCATTAACCAGCCGAGAATATGAATATTTCCTGGCAGGGAATTAGTGCACATTGAGATTCAATCACCACAATAAAACTTAAAGCTAATTATATTTTAAGCAGTATATTATTACACATGTGGTACATAAATAATGAATAATGATTTAGTAAATATTCTAACAAAACTATAAGGTTAGGTATCTTCAGTCCGCTAATTTCCTTATTTATTACACAAAACAAATGGCGAACGCTGTTACATAATTTAGTAGCTGTTTCACCCGCCACATATGGTAAGCTTGTTGAACTTTTATTTAATTAATATGTTTCACCATACCCGTATTACTTAGGAAATTATAGATTCTTTATAGGGCCTTGCAAAGTTAGCTTTTTAAACTACGATGACGAATTTATTTTCGTCATCGTGGTTTAAAAAGCTAACTTGAAATGAAATAATTTTACGATAATAGAAGATTTTATAAGGCATCTTCTCTTATCCATCGTTATTTAATTTTATACAGTTTCCACTATTCCAAATAGCGGATGTAAAGGAAGTAAGACATTGACTTCGCCATACATCTTAACTTCCTCCTTATGGTAGCTTAAGGGATGGAAGAATTCTCAGTCAGGATAGTGGGTTAAATGTTAAACCTTGAACATTTATGGTCAATTATTTATCAATATAAAAGCTCTCTAATTTTTAAATAATACAGAAATATTTAATATATACAACGAAATAAGATTCCTCACTCTCATGACAACGAAATAACTATTTTGGAAAAGACAGTTTGCGACCATCCTCCAAAAACCCTTTTTGGTGTAATATAAAGTATCCCTTGCTGATTTCTTATGTTAAAAGATTTTTTTTCTATTTTTAAAATTATATTTAGCCCATTTAATGTTATAACAAATACAATGAAAATACACCAAAATGTGAAGTAGGGATTCTGATAAACTTTTGGCAGCCAAAAATAGGACGTGCGCCTAAATAATTAGCTTAAATGATATTCAGAGGCTTTATCACGTTTCATCACATCCACATTTGCAGTACTTGGGCAATATAACATCGGATCGATTGTCACTTGTGTTATTTTCCTCCTTGGGTTGCTTAAAGTGATGCATCTTGGTCATGTCCATCTATGCATATTCTTTGTAATAAAATGGAACCGGTTTTTATTCTCTGCGGAGTGGAGCAACAGTAGACAACACTTTGCTACTCTATGGCATTCTCACGTAAAAGTCAAGGCTTTCTTCGCTAACATGTCCTTTTATAGCTTCAATGTTTTCGTATTCAAGTACAAGGGCTTATGAAATAATCTTTAATGTTTCATTAATTTGTGAAATGAAATTAGGTGTTTAATACTCCCATGTCCGCCAGAAGAATCGGGCTTTCCTATTGTTAAAGAATTATCAAATCGGATTTAAAGATTACCCTGTATATATTATTAAACAAACTCTATTCCTTGGTGTTTATGTCCGCATCTTCCAAAGAAGAGAAAATAATCTCCCAACAACAGACTACATTTTCAGGGAATATTTTTCAAAAGTTTTGATTTCCTCAGAAATAACTAAGGGTTTTGATAAAACACCATGCATTTAAGATACTTTTGTGACAAATGAAGTACTTATTTTGATTTTTTTGGAATATTCTCAAAATACATCTTCATTTTGGGTGTTTTATACATGAATCAGAAACGTAACAGATCTGGTTAGAACACATAATTTATGTTTTTTTGTAATTTACGTCCTCCAACGTTAAGTCATATCGGACGATGAATGGAATGGGTGAAATGATGCTCAAATGAGCCCAGGGTCCATAGAGCTTAGTTATCCGACATTGAGGGGAAACCCCGGAGAAACCTTATCCAGGTAACTCACCCTGACCGAGATTCGAACTCGGCACCTCTTAAACGTGAGGCAGATACTCTACCACCACGCTACATTTTTGTGTGGAGTTAATCACTTCGGAGATATCCAATGCTAATTGTTTGAGCTTCTCAATACTTAGACATACAAACGTGGCCACATTATTAGAGCAAAACACTTTCGAGCCTTACTTTACTCTTATTGTAAAAATAATCCCATCTAGAGCCTCGTATATGATACGCCTTTTAAGGGTTATAGCTGGTACATTTTGATTACTAAGAGTATGCTTCTTAATTTACATTTGGCAGAAGTGCAAGGTATAGGTCTGTTAAAGGTATGACATTACTCAGTTGCGTCTCATTATAGATTTCTACTTATTTGCCACGTTTTGCCCTCATATTTGGCTTAAAAACAATAAATGGTGTTACATACTGTGACTTTGTGGGTTCGTGGAATAAAAAGTCCAATTTCACCACTCAAAAATGTTCTTTATTTCCACCGACTTACAGTTTAACACTTGCCAATTACACAAAATTACTTGCTGCACACAATTACAATTTACCCGTTCGTCCGTTACAACTTCACTTGTACTCGCGATTACATAAACTCCGATACTCATACACAGTTCGTACAGTCTTCCGTTGCACAATCCTTTCGTTCATTAACACGTCACTGACTAACCCTTACACCAAGAACTGCGACTGTCTTCTCGCTCACACTCACTAACCAACTGATTGACCAACTCAACACAGCACAACAACTGACACACACTGTCTGTCTGTCCCTCTTTATATAAGAATATCCCGACTTCTGGTGTTTACAAGATTGTTCTGGTAACAGAAAGATCGAGAACCAGGTGGAAGGGAAACAGACGCACAATTATGTTTCTTTCCGACCACTGGCTGTCACCACTATAAGACAAACGAGGGAGAGGTGTGGCTAACGCGGTCCTCCCCTACCTTCCGTTCGCAGCTGGTACAGGGTGCTCCAGCAGTTCCGTTACAATACTGTTATTGATTTTTGTGCTGGTACTAGCGAATATTAGATTTGATTTTCATATAATGTCTGAATATAGTGAATGGAAACACTAGGATCTATTGCTTTTTGAAATTAGGGGGAGAAAACTAGATCTTTTACCTATAAAGATTGACTTGGTAAGAGTTCTGCTTACTAAAAAGCATTACACAAATAACAAATAGTATGTAGATTGAAAAATCCCAGCAGTCCATAAGTAGAACTAAGCAAGATGACCATTTTGGTAAAACTAAATCACAATAATGGAAAAGATGATGTGGGCGAAAGAAGAAATTCTCACCAAGGAGTTGTACGAAAACAAACATCTGTCAAAAACAAATTATGAAGCTACCAAGGAATTATTGTAAGAGATTAGAGGAACATGGATGGCTTGTATCAGCAAGAACTGTGAGAAAATATCTTTTATGATGGGCCAAAGGCAAGGTGACACCGCAAGAATGCAAAAATGACACCTGCTATGATTGCAGAGAGACTTGTAGATAAACAACTTATAAGTGGAAAAGGTTAAATTAAGCAGTATGACGTAAAATATTCTAAGATTATACTAAAATACTATAGTACTATTTATTTTCCAAAATTGGCTGCAATCAATAATGTCAGATGTTTCTTTCGGAAGCTTTGGTCTACTGCAGGCTATGAGAGAGAATTTTACCAAAGTGAAACATCTCTACAACTTTCTTATGCCCTTTAACTTTATTTCAGCTTTGCTTCAGTGAAGAATCAGTGTTTTCTGTTGGAGAAGAAACTAGCCAATATGTCAGAAGAAGAGAAGGAAAGGCCTTCAAGTCAGGCTGTGTAAAGTACACAGTAAAACATGCTACGTCAGTAATGGTCTGGAGTGTGATTTCTTGGCATGGATATGGACGACTATGCATTATAGAAGGAAATAAGAGATATGAACAGCACATTAATGTACCGAAAACCCGGTTGTTACCACAACTGAAAAAATGGTTTGGGGAACACGAACATATCTTTATGCAAGATGGGGCTCCATGCCACAAAGCCAAAAACAGAGCAGTCAGACTTGATCTATTATGCATATGCCCCAAGTGGGGAATCCCCGGAATTAAGGATGAGGTGACAGAAGACAGAGGACGGCCAACCTAAGGAGTCACGTCAGTACAGAAGGCAGGTTCCGCACTATCGACCGGCTAGAAACTTTCCGGCAGGCCAGTACAACCAGTATGCCAAAACGCCGTCCCTGAGACCGGAGACCGTCCTACCGGAGAAGGAAGAGTTTACCTGGAGCATATCATCCTGCCATGCAGCGCCGAGATACCTCCAATACTTCTGCCATGAAAGAGACCACCAGATGAGAGATGATGTGAAATGACAATGGAGATGAAATGGGGGGACAGGAAAATCTGGGGATGTAGTTAATTCACCCAGTATTTGCCTGGCCACCCGGGAAAACCCTGAAAAAACCGTGGTTCAGGTAGGCTGGTCACGGGAATCGAACCCGGACTTCCCGAATGCAGCAAATTAGGCCTTTCAGTGTAAAAGTTATTTTTGAACGGTTGTCTTGAAAATCTTTACCTGGTGTTTGTAGTGTAGAATCTGGTATTTACACAACATTTCGTTTTATTTAGGTGGAGTTCTAAAGTGAGTGGTTGTGTGCAATGACGTTATATGCTCCGATTCCTTGCTTCGTTCCTTGCGGGTTCCATTCCATTCTTGGAGTAAGGGACATTTTAAATTCCATGTGTAGTATCGGTGAACACTGAGGAATTGGAGGAATATCAATAGGTGGCGAATCCCGGTCAAGAATGTCAACTTTCCGGCTGGGGTTACAGAGATTCTTATCGCATCTCCCCATTATTGGTTGGATGATTGGTCACCTCTCTCTTGCGTATGTGGATGTGAGGCGGGCAGTCGAATTGGCAGACTCTGGCTCGCTTGCGTGCTGTTACGCCGTGGATTACTAAAGGAAGTGATAGTTAAGAAAGTAAACATTGTGAAATAGCAATAAACAATTTAGCAAAGTGATTGCTTCTAAAACAAATTTTCCAATATTACCTTATCTGAAAATGAATAGGAAGAACAACGTTAATACCGTAGGCAGCAAAGCTGTTTTTTTTCCAGTGAGATAAGTAATTACATATTTCTTTTACATGACTACTTAATTTTTAAGACTAAAAGGACAGGTATTACATAATTAAATTAACCGGTACTTCAAATCTGCACATAACTGTTGTTTGTAATACGTAATGTATTATGTATAACGACTCATTAGTTCTCACTCGCTCTTAACGGTACTCGACAGCAATATTTTGTAAAGTTCACCAGCACCTGTCCCATTACTTCATATGTCCACTTCTATTTGCAGCACAGAATGAAGGCCGACTACAAACGTCTTCAGCACTTAAATGGTCAATAGTCGAGTGGTTAGTACCTGTCTCTCCTTCCACGATTAGAAAATGGGTTTGATATTGGAGGTTTTCTATTTAGTACGTAAACTTGGTAATACATTCCAATTTTGCTAAACTGGGGAACAGCTAACGCAGGTTTGTGGTACTCCTCCTAAAAGTTCATGATTTTTAACGATAGTTTACCAAAATATAGTTTTCATTTATACTTAAACTCTGAATTTTCTGGGTTCGTCGTGATAGTAGCTTTTAACAAAAGGTCAGAATGGATGAGCGCAATCCTTAAAAAAGAAACTACAGAGAAAATGTGCAGGTTTCCTTGGGGGAAGTGATCATCGCAACGAATTTTAAGCCATTGGTGGCCTAATTCGGATAACAATAAATCACATAAAGCATGCAAAATTGGGTGGAAAATCTTCCGCACATCGAAAGAGGAGGCGGCGAATTCCCGGAGGTGATGGTGGCTGAAGTAAGTATTGGTACCAGGTGCCATAAATATCATAGAAATAGAATTCCAAAAATAGCATATAATTACCAACCTAAAGGCCTAGGAAGACCAAGGAAAGCATGGGAGGAGCAAGATTTTGGAGCGGGAACAGACTAAATGTCCTAAACCATGTTGGAGAAGATGAAGAATAAGAAATATAGTAAGCCTTCCAAATTTGTTTCATATGATCGTCAGCTATCAAAGTTTTGAAGGAATAAATCTCGTATAGTCTCATTTCACAGTTTGTACACCTAGATGCATATTTTCATTGGGAGTTAGACACATTCTGATAAACCTATTCTGACATATCTGATGAGGCTTTCACACAGTGGGGAAAATAAGATCAGATCTACCTCTCGTATTTACTAAATTTCATGTTATTTACGTAGGAAATGAAGCTAGTTACAGTGAAGCAATAAGTATTGTGACTTTCTGGGTTCGTGAAATTAAAACTCCAATTGCACAACTAAAAATGTTCTTTATTTCCACCGAATTACAGCTGGTACACTTGCCGATTACATAGAATTACGTAGCGCACACAATTACAATCCACCAATTCGTCTGTCACAGGTCCACTCCACACTCACAATTACGTAACACTGCACTCGCTACTCAGCGACACTCGCTCTCTCGATCCGACTAAGAACTCGGGACTGCGGACTGAGAACTGAGAACTGCCTGAGTCGCCTAACGCGCCGCTTATACAGCCAGATCGCTGTATCTCGAAGCTTCGCGGCTCGGAACATCATCCCGATTGTTCCAGACGTCAGGGGGAGGGGAAAGAGACGATATAATAGCTAGTGACACTTTCCTAACCATCCCCTATATGAACGCCACAAGATAAATGGGTAGGCGTGGTGGAATGCCTCCAGTTGCTCACCCAGCTGCCAGCTGGTCGTGCCTTCCGATAATTGGGTGACAATATTATACAAATATAACTATTTGTAACAAAAAACCTCACTTAAGAAAAATGATGTCGAATTTTCTTATTAGTTGAATTAGCTGAAGTTGAAATCCATTTCACGAACATTTGTTCGCGTCGTCAGTCAAAGCAAACCACAGGAGAGAACAAATTCGTCGTTAAGGATGCTACTATGTTATATTTCTTCAGTATTACCAAAATCTGAAAACTAAACAAACCTAAAAACAGAATCAGTTGCTGGTATTTCAAAATTCATTACGCGATGTTTATTTTTTAAAATAAATATCTTTTCTCAAACCATAAATCTGTCAGGACATTTGTTTCAATAATTTAACTTTACGATTTATATTATGTTTAAATGACCAAAAATGATCTGCTATGGCCGATTTATCAGTTTGTTTATACTTAATGTTACAAAAATGTTCTGGTTTCCAAATTACATTTCGTCCTACCAATGTAAACCCGATCACAATCTAAACAATCAAATTGATAAATACCAGATTTTTTATTATTAGGAATTTCATCTAATTTTATTTACCTACCATCCTTGGTTTAATAAACAATTTCAAAAAGATTTTAAAGAGTTTGGTATAACTTTGGTTTCTCAAAACAAATATAGTATTAAAATTTACTAAAAATTTAAATATAAAATAACTGTTAATGATATTTCTACCCTTAAAAAATAAAACACGATTATAATTTAAAGAAATACTTACCATCCTTGGTTTAATAAACAATTTCAAAAAGTTTTTAAAGGGTTTGGTATAACTTTGGTTCCTCAAAACAAATATAGTTTTAAAAATTTACTATATATCTCTAAAAAAGATGAAATTCCTAACAATAAAAAAATCTGGTATTTATCAATTTGATTGTTCAAATTGTGATCGGGTTTACATTGGTAGGACGAAACGTAATTTGGAAACCAGAACGAAGGAACATTTTCGTAACATTAAGCATAAACAAACTGGTAAATCGGCCGTGACACACCAATTTTGGTCATTTAACCATAATATAAATTCTGAAGTTAAATTATTAATACAATTAAATGTCCCGATAGATTTATGGTTTGAGAAAAGATATTTATTTTAAAAAATAAATATCGCGTAATGAATTTTGATATACCAGCAGTTGATTCTGTTTTTAAGTTTGTTTCGTTTACAGATTTTGGTAATACTGAAAAAACATAACGTAGTAACTTCCTTAACGACGAATTTGTTTTCTGCTGTGGTATTTTCACTGACGACGCGAACAAAGGTTCGTGAAATAGATTTCAACTTCAACTAATTCAACTAATAAAAATCAACATTATTTTTCTTAAAATAAGTTGGTTTTTTTGTTAGAAATAGTTATATTTGTATAATTCATGTTACTTGTTAACTTGTATGTAGTCGATAGAGAAGCTATTGTATTGCAATAATCATTTGAGGTTTCACTGACAATAATTATTTTGAGGACACCGAAATCCGTAAGTATTTATAAGAAAGGTCTCTGTATCTTGAGAAAGGGTGAGAGAGAGAGAGAGAGAGAGAGAGAGAGAGAGAGAGAGAGAGAGAGAGAGAGAGAGAGAGAGAGAGAGAGAGAGAGAGAGAGAGAGAGAGAGAGAGAGAGAGAGAGAGAGAGAGAGAGAGAGAGAGAGCTTAACTCGAAAACTCTAAATAACAAATTTGGTATTTTAAGTTCAGAAGTAGTTATTTATAAGTATGCTATAACGAAATTAACATTTTTTTCTGTGGAGTAGAATTTTCTGTATCTTTTATAAGCCATTCTGAATAGAAAGGGCTTCTCGGGATTTCGCAGAACATAATATTATTCGTCATGAAATAATTTTAAGTACAATATTTTAATCAAAACATTTACGGCCGTTTCTTTGAGAAAATAAAATACGATAATCTTCCCACCCAAAGAATATACTGCATCCATCTTAAGCACACTTTTTGTATTACTCCGCGCCCACGTCCACAAGCGTGACAACAATGACACTTTCGCCCATGTGTTACGCCATATTAGAGACATTCAAACAAGTTGTATGCACAAAAGTAGCTTAACAGTAGGTTTTGTTTTGTAGGTTTTGTTCGCGGAATTGCTCACAGGAAAGTGCGTTTTTTAAGACTACAGGAGTATAGTTTTGGGGTGCTGAAGACGTTAATGTTTGCTTCCAGTATATCAAAACTTTTGGTTTAATACAGATACTTCTATTTTAAATACGAGGAAGACAAAGTAAAACTGTATTTAATGTGGGTTTTTCACTTTTCTTCCCAGCCCATTGTATCTTGCGGGTAGCTGGCCTGTATTGCCAATACTTACAGAACAGGGACTTCTTGTAAACAAAACTACTTCCCGTTCAGTGGATTTAGAACTATAAGTATGTTTTTACAAACACACAGTACCTTCAATTAAAAGTTAAGTTAAAACATAACTGGAGCATAAGCCAACTAACTTGCGGTCACGTTTTTACATTCGTTTTAAGACAGATAAAAATCTGTGTTACTCTCGCATCAGTTTCTTTACTCATTCCTCAATAAACTATTCTTTCAAAATCTTATTTAGTCATCTACTTTCAGCTTATCGGGATAAAGAATGGGTTAAAAGTTTTATTACATATTGCCTTGTGGGAAATAAGGAATCGTCAAATTTTTAACTTTGAATATTCGTTGTCTTTGCAAGACTAGTTGAGAATAAAAATACGAATAAGGACTTGCTATTTGAGAAAATTGTCATTATTTTATAGTGCTAACCATAATGAATATCTCGGAAGCGCTCAAATAAAAGAAGATATTTAAATTAGTTTTACACAAACTGTATGTTTCAACAAGGTCTATATTTTTCTGCAGTGAAATTTTGTATGCCTCTTGTGATTTACTAGTTATGATAAAGACAACTTCAAAAGCCACTCCCAGAAATGCCCCTCCTAGTGGTTTGAGGCGCGTCTGACTCACATTCAAGAGGTCCAGAGTTTGAATCTCGTTCACAGTGAGTTATCTGGATAAGCTTTTTTCCTAAGCTTTGCCTTATCCTGAAAGCCATGGGCTCATATGAGCATCATTTCACCGATTTCTGTCATTGTCCTACATAACCTACATTGGAGGACATTAAATAAAGAAATCTCAAAGTTCAAGGTATACATTTAATTATATCCTGCACCTACGGTAATTTAATTGCAATTTTTAGAGTCCATTTGAGAAAAAAAATACTAAAAAGGAAAAAAAACCACACTTTGTGCTGCATCCTTAAAGTATGCTAAATATAAATGTTTGGCACCTAAGAGACCTCTTTTTAATTATGTATTTTACAGAAACGCCCACACAGGACATTCTTCTAAGTATATACTAAAGAAAATTGAAAATCTCTATAAAATGGTCCACGTAGAATCAACTGTCATTTACATCACACTGGAAACTGTTAATAACTCCTATAGCTGTGGATATAACAAACTTTGTAAGTACATTTCTGATTAGGACACTAGGTACACTAAAGAGTAAAAGTGCCTGAGATGAAGGAATGTATTTTGATTAATAAAATAAAATTTGAAAATCGTAAATTTCGTTTCACTCTGGTGTTGCTTTTGTAAGCTTTCCCTCATCAATTGTTTATCATTTCTAGATTATACCTATACTATGTCCAACGAGAGAAGAAAGTACCATAAACAAACACCGGTTTGTATTACTCCGCGTCCACGTGCGTTCGGAATGGCAGTACTGTTACCACTTCGTTAAGTGTAATATTAATATGTATTGATATGAATATGCATTTTCCCACAAAGGACACAGTAATTATTCAAGTCAACCACTTAATCGCTTCGTTAAGTATAATATTAATATAAATTTTCGAAACTAAAGGCACATTTTTCGAGCTAAGTATCACGCAGCACATTATTAATATCCATGAACTTTAACTGCTACTTAGGTCAGTTGCATTCCTCTAATCTGAGCTGGAAATTGGTTCGACACCCTCCAGGTCCGACGTCCACGTGTCGCTCGATTCATTCAAGTAACAATGATGAGGTGGCAGTCTGAGTACAGTGTGACCCGCAAGTTTTGCCATTTCGTCAATTACGTATTTTTTGTACTCTTTAGCACGAAACTTGACCATTGCCAGCAATTCCGCCTTAACATGACCCTCGTGGAAAACTAAATTTTTACTCTGTAGTCAAGTTATGTCACTTTTTTCCAAGATTTGTTTGGTATGCGCTCTAACCTCACTCTGCGGTTGATGGGGGGCCTTTTCCATCACAGTAACGCTATTCGGTTGTAATTTGCGGAAGATCTCTTCAAACCAGGATTTGAAAACTTCGCCATTCATTTCTTCATTGAGCTGGCACGTGGTATTTTCTTGCCGGAAGTTGAAACTTAACCGAATATGCCTTTTTCTTGCGTGCACTATAAATGCTGCAAACCAAAACACCAGTTTATTCAGATGTTAACTTCACCACTTCATCGATAGTAATTTTTCACAGAACTCGTTGAATACATTTAATATGTTTTCAACACTTCGTAAAGGCTTTCCCAAACAGCATGTTTCGTAATGATTGTAGCATGGAAAAGGTGATATGAGTAAGAAGGAAAGGCATACCTTCTGCCACCAAGGTTTACCAACACTATTACGTCTATATCCTGTGTAAAATACAAATTATGAACTCCGAACAACAAGCTCATCCTTAAAATTCTGGGCTATCTTGTCTAGCGTATCCAAGTGCATAAAACATCACCTTTGGATCCAAAGTTTCACCTCCAATGATCTGAACTTTTCTTTATATTTCAAAAGTAATATTATCATGTAATAATATTTTTATAAAATGAAATTGAAGGTTTACATCAATGTTAGCACCATGACAAAAGCAATTGTTTGCACAAGGCAACTGCATATTGATTCTGGGTCACCCAGAGCGTAGGTTGGTAATCCAACTAAAATTCCAAAGAGAAGCTCTAGATACTA
Organism: Mantis religiosa; assembly: GCA_030765055.1. NCBI lineage: Eukaryota > Metazoa > Arthropoda > Insecta > Mantodea > Mantidae > Mantis > Mantis religiosa. The sequence continues at coordinate 61,932,381 of CM060959.1, forward strand.
AATGTTTTATAACCTCTGGGCCTCAGAATGTCGCAGTAAAGTGTAGGATGAAGATAACCCACCAACCTTTACTCCAGGGAATCGATAGGGTCTCTCTGTTCCGGGCATCAGAAACGTGTCCTAGCAACTGCGTCTGATCATTGCTCTTTTGTATTTAAAAATTACAAGAATCATTTGTGATGCATTTATAGATTAATATAGCTAATAAACGAAACTATGAAAATAAACTTATACTTGTATTTATATATGTAATTCACAACAAAGCAAAACATAATGTGTTACTAAAATTAGATATTTGGTAAATATATTTTTATGTCAAAAGAAATGCCTTGGATGTTTAAAATTTAAGCATATTTTAAATTTAATATAGAGTATTTCAGAAATAAGTTACTCATTAAAGCATTACACTTCAAATTGTCAATCTTCATTGCTATTTTCTCTACATATTGCACAGTAGCGTCTTGCTCAAGAGGGCTGTAGCGTGTAGCTGTAGTTCTGCACCTAAGAATGCTTCGAATCAATGCTTCCCATGAGAGTTGAGTTATAACTCTAAGGCATTGAACCGTGCTGAGGAATTGCAATGGGAGGCAGTCCTAGCCGAGAAGACCATCATTCCGTCTGGGGGATGTGTGATACCACACCATCACCTGCCGTTTGTTGATCTACCTCTGCCGCGAAAGGTGAGCGTGAGACCGGCGTTCGGGTTAGCAGTCCTACCTTTTAGGGTATAGAGGCATAGGATGACTATTTTACCTTCTCTAATGAAATAGGTGTCGAAATGAACTACTTACTACATAGGTACATAAGATAGTCGTCCCGTAAGGGGAAAAGGTTTTCTCTAGTCATTATCCGCTCATATATCCTATATAACCGTATTTATATAAAAACTATTTCGGCATTAATATAAAGGGAATTAAAAAATCTCAATAAGCATTATGAATTTTATTGAATGCATAATGAAAACACCACAATTGTTCATATTGCTGTTTCATTTTGTCACTATTGCACTTCTGAAGAAGCAGAAAGAGGAATCACGTACAAGGGGCGTCCAGAAAGTAAGTTCTGTTTCAATTTATCTCCGCTGCAGCGCTGCGATCGCAGTTCCGCACATGCGCGATAGACGCTCTGCATCAAGGAGAAGAAACGTGCGCCATTGTGAGATCGCTGTCAGCCACATACGCTTTGTTGTGCTTGTTTACAATGTCGGTGTTGATTGAAAGTTCCGCCGCTTGTGAAATCAGATCTGCGATTCGTTTTCTGAATGCTAGGAAAGTGAAACCAATTGAAATTTATCGGCAAATTTGCGATGTCAAAAGGTGTTGTTTCTTCACGACAACGCACAACCAAACACTGCAAATGCGACGAAGAACATATTACAGGGATTTGGCTGGGACGTGTTTGACCACCCCCGTAAAGTCCTGACCTCGCTCCTAGCGACTTTCATTTGTTTTTGCATCTCAAATCTTTCCTTCAAAGCTTAATTTACTGAAACAGGATTTCCTTTAAAACATTCATATTACATTCCTAAACGTTATAGGTAATAGGTATAAACTTGGTGTTCATCCACGTTTTACTTTTGAATTAAACCATTTACCAAGCCTTAAAATGAGTTATTTTTGGGTATGGGGAGGCTATGGGTGTGTCTAAGAGAGTGTTTGAGGTAAAACTTTAATCTCCATTTTTTGGGGTTGAATACAGTAGTGGCAGAGAAGTTGGGTATGTGGAGTCCCATTATTGCACATTCTACAGATTAACTGCAACTTTTTTGAACGGAGTTGAAGTATAATGATATAATATATCAGCTTTTTGAACATTTAAGATCTTATCGAGGAAATTCAGGGTATTACAATATTATTCTCTTAACCAATTTATATTATGTCCATTAGCTGTGATAGTTTGCTGATCTTTTAACATGTGGCTTTCTCATTAATTTTAATTAAACTTTTGGACAAAAGCTTTCAACATTTTTTTCTTGATATAACTGAAAAATCGATAGCTCCAAATTGAAATGCATTTTGATGTCTAACAAAATAATCCAAATTTTGATAGAATTATGATTATATCTTCATATTGTATTGATGTAAAATACGTATCGTTAAAATATTGTTAAAATTATAATCCTAAAAATTGACTTTGTTAAACTCACTGTTTTGATAAGCTGAAGAAACTTAATGGAATGGGCTAGAATGAAATATCTTAGTTACACACTAGTTTTAAAATGTAAAGGGATTTAACAATGGCTAAAGTTTGAAGTTCTGTAAATATTTAATAGTTACGTTAACCGGAAATATTAATTTATAATAACCAAATTATTACTGCTTAGCCGAGTTGGTTTAGGAACGGATTAATGAATAAGGTGTGAGGTTCGAATACCGCCAATAGATTTTTTCAGGTTTTTACTAGACTTAACTTGCAAATTACACTAAACTTGAGCCTGGAAGTTTCCTTCCAAAATCTTCTTTTCCCAATTATTTTAATTCCAGCATCACCGATCGCAAAACCTATGATGCCGTATGAAGTAATAAATGATGTGAAACAGCATGTATTTTTTTTTAATTCTAGGATCACGTGTCGAAGCCAGGGTGTCTAATAGTTCCAGTGCAACTCAGTTTGTAGGAAAAGTGGAGTAACCGTCAAGATCCTGTTTTTAAATTAAAATTTCGTCACCAGATGTGTCAATAACCTACAATATATGATGCAATCGGGACTTGTTAGGTTATTTAAAAAATATGTATGGTGGGTTTGAGTCGCTCCGGTTAATATCCTCAGTTGCAGTAAAATATTTGTAAATGATGTGTACACATACCCAAAAAGTTCGTATCCTTCGTCACAGGTGTAGGTGGCTGCAGTACCAACTGCCAAATCCTGGCTGGTTAACCGCACCTGCGCGTTCATAGGCACTGCAGGGTGTCCGCATTTTGTTCCTGTAGAAACAAATAAAACAACTATTAAAATGTGTTCTGTATCATAAAACTCATACGATTGTATTTAGTACTCCAGTTAAAACAGCAGTTATTATATTGACAGAATAACATAATTATTTTTTCGAATGTAACAGAAAATTATAGAGATTCTGTAGATAATCGAAATAACACCACCAATAAGGGCTGTTAAATAAATCCCAACTATCAAATAAATTCACCATCAAAAAATAATCAAAATTTGCTCTACCCACCCTTTTTTACAAAAGATTCTTACCAACGATAATTATTCCTTATTAATCTAGATAACGCTTAATTACATGTTTACAGCGGAAGAGACTGAAAGATTTTAAGAGCGAGATACTATGTGATTTTGAATTTTTCTCTTGAGAAAACCAAAGTATTTGAAAATTCAAGCAAGACAAAATGAATTTCTTGAAAATGGTAGCTCCACAACAAAAATTTATTTTGTATAAATTCTCTAAATTCACAAGATCTACATTTGTGTATAGTAACACCTAATGCAATTCTTAAGGGTTACCAGAAAAGCAAGATCAAGATCTTCATGATCAAGAGAACTTCACATAATATTGAAGATATACTCTTGAAAATGCACTAAGTTATGCAGTTTTTGCCGAAATCATTAGAGACGCAATTAATAACATAAAGAACGACGAACACTTTTTAATGTTCAATTTGGGTGTCTAATGCTTGAACGATCAGAAATTTGATTTTTGAGTTTCCTGTTCACACGTGCGCGTGCGCTCTCTAGTCTGGGTTACATATTTGGTTAAGCCCCCGTTTACTGATCATAGGCTGAATAAAAACAATAGTTTTTAAGTGTGCCTCCATGTCAGTAGATTTTTTATATGTACAGAACTCTTGCTGGACGAAATTTTGGCACAATGGCAGCACTGATATGATTCTGAAAACTAACAACGTCGTTAACGTACAAAATATTCACAGATACACATGTGAAATTTTTTATACATGCCCATTTTGGATTTAAAGCCCTTAAAATGTGCATTTCCATTAAAATCTCGTTATTAAGTTTTGGATGGAGAGCAATACGTACTTAATTTACTAAGTACGTGGTAAAAGAAGTAATAAGTATTAAAATATAGTATTGTCATTTCATTTTTCAATAAAATGTAGCCTGTTGATATGAAAATGACGCCTAATAATAATTAATTTTGTCAGTAAAATTTCATGCACCAGTATCAATTTAAGTGGTCTAGTTATTAGCATGCTAGTTTTCATATCTAAAGCATCCGGCTTCGTTTCCCCACTGGAGAATGGGAATTATTCGTCATTCCTCCTAGAGACTGGAAGCATGATTAAGCATGTAAGTGCATGTGTGAATTCAATCTTTGTAAATAACAACCCAACGTAAAAGAATTTCAAGTTATATACATTAATATGAGTAATTGTTCTACATGCCGACGTGGACATAGAGGAAAAAAATCCAGTCCAATTATGTGATTTTATTTGGATTAAATTAGTATTAAAGATAACTATTACAGTTATTTAAACTGGAAAGTTTTGGAATAAGACTACTTTATAAGGGAGTAGTGATGGTTACTTAACTGTACTTCTTCAAGAAATTAAAATATAGCTGACTTTTTAAAAATGTTGTTGATAATACATCGTACTTTTCTCTAATTGTGAAATCATGAAAACTTAGTTTATCATTGAAAAATATCTCAATTGCGATTTCGGCTGCTCAGGCAAATTGAATAGATACCAATACAACATTCATCGCAACTCCCGGTAACAGATGTTCGAAATGTTTAAGTATAATACCATCATTAGGTTAAATGATGGTTTGAGTCAATAGTTCATCTTTTACACAAATAAAACAAGCAACATCTAACGGTGTGTTCCTTACATGCAACACTTTGAGTAAAGATGAAAAGGTTATGTCCCGCTCAGTTCTTATGTAAGCAAACCTATGCATTTATTTGCATATTGCAAAATACAATAAGGTCATAATCACCCACATATATGTAGTAATTAATTACATAGATGAGATAAGCGTGCAGTGGGAACTCGGCAACTTTGACCCTCCGATGAGGAAAAAGCTGTTCTCAGTGCAACTGACCTATGAACATGCAGTTTGCACAAATTGCATCCTTCAGCCTTTTCAGTAACTAGTTATAGGTGTGCATCTTCCTGGAGTATTAATTTATTTAAATGTTAAGTTCTGAGCATTTGAAAGATTTGGCATTCTGAGAAAGATGGCTTGGCGATGAGTATATATTTATATTCCAGAGTACTTTTGGGAAAATCCTTGTTCTGACCATCTTGATTAGGGGTTCTCGTATTTTCTAAACTACTTCTGAATTTCACGTTGGTATAAATTTTCCACGGGAAGGTTCTAGCAGTACTGAAAGGTCTACAAAATAAGAGGGAAGTATAGAAGGATATGTAATGTTGAATATAGTAACACTGCACAAGATACGGTTTTAATGCCTCAGCTAAGGATAGGCCACTCCAAGATTATGCACAGTTATCTTTTAAAACAGGACCTAACCAGCAATCTGCCAAAACTGTTAGGCATAACTGACCCTCAAAAACGTCACCACCGGTGCCAACTTAAAGCTGATGGAATTTTAAATGTTAAATCTTATGACATTAACATATAATTTTTAATTGACTAAGTATTTATTCGTAGTCTCTTTTTACATATGTTATCAAATACTTGACAGTGCTTTAAAAGAGAACATATACTGTTGTTCCTTCTAACTATAGTAAAATATATTAACCCATGCTCCAAAAAACAACTTTATCGCTTGCACATCAAATCAAAATGTATAACACTGCTCTGAAATTTTTTTATGTTTTGGTTCTGAATGTTATTTACCCCTAATTTTGGGGCACTGATTCCACATGTCGTCCATTTTCTTGCACCACGTCCAAATGTTTCAAAAAAGTGAAAACAAAAATTTTATATTCATCTACCAGCGCCATATTCACCTACCATATTTACACTTCTACAAGATCACTATTACGCTCAAGAACATGGTATGTATAAAGAAATATGTAATTACGTCATATTAAACAAAATATATGTGCATTTTACATATCTTATCAATTTTAGAAAGAACAAAACAGTGACCTAACTAGGAAAAATTTTTCTTCTCTTTGCACGTCTTCTCTTTCCACGTATTAAGAATACTTTCCCTTTTCATATACCAACAATAATAGTCTGTCATATTGTTAACGTCCACCACGGTACCTTCTTTCTATGTCCTTCAAGTCCTGGTGGAAACGTTCACCGTGATCTTCACTGTAAAATCCAAGACAGTAATCTAGAAAGTAGTTATTGTGAGCATGAAGGATGTGCAACTTCAAACTCCTGCTACAAATAAGTTTTCTCAAGTTCTACAACATGGTGTTCACTTTAGTTTTGTAATTTTGACTCCTTGTGATTCCTAAGAAGCTGTTTACAACATTAGTAGCTCTACCAGGCACGCTTTTCTGTTTGGTTCATTTTATTTTCAAAATCGAGGTCACACATTAGTTTTCTGATCTGTGGTGATGCAAAAACATCTGCATTCAGCTTTTTTAGGGTTATTATGTTATAAATACTACGTATATACTTGAAACACTCACAATACAATGGTGTTATACCTCAACAATAGAAACTTCCCATGCTCTACTATGAGATTTTATGAAATACGAATTCTATATTTTCTCAAAAACCTGACGTGATAGAAAAATAAAAACAGATTGTACCGTTGAACTCGGGGCAAAACTTCCGTTTATAAACACTCAAACATTGGAAAACATAATTTTTGCTGCAGAGCAGTGTACTTAATCCATTACTCACATAACACTAAGAGAGTTTAAGTGAACGAATTTTCTCGGCCCTTTCCAAATGAAACTACCTTAGCTCACCTACATCCATGTAAGGATTTCATCTGCATTACATGTTTAATCATAAATACTCTTACAAAAACAGAGTGTCTGCTCTCATTTTGTATCTATAACTGCAAATACTTTGTTCGAAATCGTCATTTAAATTCTCCTAATGAACACTTGAATTATCTTCAGACGAGGCATTCCGTGAACTTCGGTTTTGCGGTTGCTTGTAACAGATTAGCAAGTAGTAGATTGTTACATAAAAAAGCATGCGGTTTTGTTAGAAACAGGGATATCAACTGACGTAATAAATATAACGGAAAGTAGCTATCTATTTGAAACACTGCACCAAACATTGCAGGTATTTATTTGAGCACTAAATATTATGAACAACATATTTAGTAACTGTTATTTCTCGTGTATTATGCCAGTTTTACACTTATATATTAATAATTTACGTAGTACCTAAGAAGAAACTTACTCGTCATATTCAATATAAATGACATTAATTTCCCTTAATTATAACTTTTAATTTACTTATATTAAGTAGGGGAAGATCTGCGGTTTTGAGGGTTTCAGGATCCAAAGCCAGGCCTCAAGAAATAAAATATCTCGAAAACGAAATTAGGCGTCAATTTCCTGAGGATGTGGTATGAAGATTTTAAAGACAAATATTCCCAATACCCGAAATGTTTACAGCGTTAATGAAGGAATTATGTGGGCGTGTGCACATCATAAGGTCTTGTGTATCCGCTTTACCATCATGTTGTTAATAAAACATCATTTATTATTTCATGTCAAACCTTTTAAAATAAATGACAGTCTCTAAATTTAATTTTGCCAATGACGGCTTAAAAACTTGGAAATGTAAGTCTGCTGAATCATTAATTGCACATTGAAAAATAAGTGTATTTACGTAAGTACAGTCTAAAGTTAAATGCGCATCTGTAGTTCTTCCTTGGTCGCAAGGCTAATTGTGGTGGCGTGTGTCTTCTACCATGGTTCTCTTTTCTGCAATTTTCCCTCTTTCACCTCCCCTTTTAGTTACAAGAGGACTCCGGGACTATAGCTACGGCGGATATACGGCCCAGAGACTTGCGCATGGCTGTCATTTGTTTCTCTGTACCTTTTAACTTTGCTTTTCTCAATAATGAATGTTACAGGCATATTTCCTTCTCATAATACTGAGTAGGATTACTTAGTTGATATCGGTAGGATTAAATTTCCGGCCTCCTGTCTTTATGGATTTATTTTTATTATGTTTTTCTTTTTGAGGTGAAAAGCTGTACACCGTGGCGATCGTGTATATCATCGCAAGGTTTCCAAATCCTTATTTCTTACTTCATTTCCCTTCATCTTGCAGGTTAGGCGCAATCACGGTGGTGTGCAGCGTGTGAGCTGAATATATTTTAAGTAGAGATCTGCTCTTTCTTAGTATGCGTCTTTCTGTCCGAACATATCAAGGACGATAGGAAGCTATCGGAGAATTGGCTGGATTATTCTGGAATGATCAGGGAGCACATTACACTATAATTTGGTGCCCTTCGTACTGTCACCTCATCCTTCCTCCCGTAGGTTTGGTAGACATGATATTGCTAACTTTTTTTATTTAGTGCTAAATTCCTTTTATCTATCGCTATCCCTATCCGCTAAAACCTCACAAAAATCTTGTTTGGTGACAGAATATTTACAATTTCTTAGTCGAAATTTATCAACTTTAAGGAATGTATTGGTAAACATTGGCAAACTTAAAAGTTCTACATCGATTCGGGTTTAGCTTTAAATTACAATGCTGAACATCTTTTCTCACTTTTGAGTTCTGTTTTCTTTATCTCTGGGTTGCCAAGAAATAACCTCCAGGTTTAATATTTATCTAAACAGTAAGAACTGTTGCGGCAAATTAGGGGTTTTTGTAGCTTTTAGAAACCAGCTCATTCCTTTTTTTTCATTCACTGTTTAAATAATAAGTAGTGTCACATTGTATCCAAGAATGTAATATTGAGATTTTATAAGAAGTGCCACTTTAAGATTTCTTGAAATCAATAAGTGATTCTAGCAAAAGACGTGTCTCATAAAATTGGAAGTTTGGCATATAAGTTCAGAATGATCCAAGAATAGCACATGAGGTTCAAGATACCTACCGACTCCAAACTACCCTTTAGATGGGAATTTTTTTTATCAAAAATGGCTAACAATACGAGTATATGACTACATTTACAACATAATTTTCTGTTAGAAGGGTGAAAGACCTCTTCGTTCTGTATGGCTTCTGATAAACTTTAAGAGAAGACAAAATGTTACTAAAATTTAGTTAATGTTAACTATTTTAGCTAATGTTTTTGGTACTTTTAACCATTTTAGAAATATTCTTTATTTGCTTAAATATTCAGCAGTTTAACTTTTTTCAAGTGCTAAGTCGCTACTCATTTTCTTGTGATTGATGCGACGAAAATAAGTTCCAAAGCTATTACACAACAATTGGTCTTAAACATATCTGGCTAGCATTTTAGTATACTGAACAGATTATCCATACAACACAATGTGTAAATTTGTAGTAAACGTGTATCTGTATCAACAAGAATTAAATAATTAAAATAGGCAAATACCATCAAATTAAATTAAATTTTCGAAACCTCTTTAAGATTTTAAGAAGATCCAAGACCAAAGTTTAGCAGAATACTGTCAAAAATAATTCATTTTATCCCATGACTTAGTGTCCATAAATTCAAAATGTATTTTAAGGTTTGTTTAAAGTAGTTAAAAATGGTAATGTGTTTTAATTTGAAATTTGACGAGTTGTAAATAATTATTCCAGTCTATTCAGTTTTTCGACATGTTCCATCTGATGCAGTTCTGATCCAATTCTTTTGAAATTTGTCACGTTGATTTCCAAAACCAAGCAATTAAATCTAGGGTAGAGCCAGACTGAAAAATTCAATGCCATATCCGGGATTTGAACCACGGATCTTCTGGTCTCCGTCCAACCGCTCTAAACTATTGAGCTACTATAGCCAACGTGCCGATATGACATTAAATTCTCCAACTGACTCGTGTGTTTATGAGAACTAGTGGTTTACCGGAAAAAAACACTAGTCAGTTAGAGAATTTGTCATTGGCACGTTGGCCATAGTAGCTCAATGGTTTAGAGCGGCTGGACGGAGACCAGAAGATCCGTGGTTCAAATCCCGGCTATGGCATTGAATTTTTCAGTCTGGCTCTACCCTTTCATAGTGTGTCCTACACACGGCTAGTGTGAAAGAACAATTAATTTCCAATTAAATCTAGGGTATACATTTTTCTCTCGGATGGTAGCTTTTTGGTTATTAATTTTAAAGTAGTATACAATTTAAAAAATATAATTTTTAATGACAGAATTTAATATTTTATTATCAACTAAGAGAAGTAAAATATCGCATGCTAAATTTATGCAATATAATCACGTAAACTCACAGGAGTTTAAAATCTTATTGCACTTAGTGCTAGCATAGAATAATAAAATTAGCTTTAAACTTTAATAATTCGTAAAATAAAATAGAATTCAAGTATAAAACCAGACAATATTTATATAAAAATATTAAAAATAATGTTATAAACTTACTGTGAAGTGCATAAAATCACATTTTAGTGTGCTGCATACTTCTAAAGAGAGATTGATAGTTACATACTTTTGAATGCAATTCTAAATGTTAATAATTAAGATATTTAATATATAATAAAGGAGTAGCAGAGGGTAAGAATTTGCCCTGTTGGGTTTAACTTTGGCTACATCAACGGGTTTAGACAAAATGATAACATTTTACAAGAGGAACTGGGTAGAGAAAGCCTATAGTGTTGTAAGATATAGAATTATTTGTGGAACAAACAACTCATAAGTCTACTTTGCTGCACGCAATCGGATATAAACAGGTTTGAGGTAAAGCGCTACCTGGTATCCCAAATAACGGCCCACATGTCTGAAAGCTGTTTTCAGCTTTTTGTTTAATTTCTTTATGGTTACCAAACATCGTTCTACCAAAGACATTATGTGTTTTATTTATGTTGTCCGGCCCTCCAGTAATAACCCGCTTCCCTCCGAACGGGGTCAAACTATCCCGGGTATGGTAATTTGCATTTATTTCGTCAGTTGATGGATTACACTATCTCCTTACAATGGCGTGAGCATTAGCCGTGGTGCCACAGTAATTAAACCTTCTCTTCCGCGAGTTTAACTGGTCAAGGGTTTCACTAACTACTTAATGTGGGAATGTATCAATTTTGTAATTAGTAATTTGCTAAATAAGGCACTAAGTAATGTGTAATTGTTGGACGATGCGACAACTGTGGAAGGTGTTAACGACAGTTCCTGTTTTTGAGTTATTAAAAATACGTTGCCCTATGCTTAAATGGAACATAAACATTTTACTAAATAGTTCAGTTTTAGGGTCAGGGATAAAAGGCTACAGAAGCCGAGTGCTTTATCATCGATCAATTAAAGACTCTGCGAACC
>CM060959.1:61944651-61967832 GCA_030765055.1 Mantis religiosa
GCTAACCATAATGAATATCTCGGAATCGCTCAAATAAAAAAATCCTTAAATTATTTTTACACAAACTGTATGTTTTAACAAGGTCTACATTTTTCTGCAGTGAAATTTTGTATGCCTCTTTCGATTTACTAGTTATGATAAAGACGATTTCGAGAGCTACTCCCAGAAATGCCCCTCTTAGTGGTGTGAGGCGTGTCTGACTCACATTCAAGAGGTCCAGAGTTTGAATCTCGTTCACAGTGAGTTATCTGGATAAGCTTTTTTTTCCCTAAGCTTTTCCTTATCCTGAAAGCCATGGGCTCATATGAGCATCATTTCACCGATTTCTGTCATTGTCCTACATAACCTACATCGGAGGACATTAAATAAAGAAATCACAGAAAGTTCAAAATATACAATGAAATGTATCCTGCACCTACGGCAACTTAATTGTAATTTTTAGAGCCAGTTTGAGAAAATCAAATTTTTCTACCAATGTGAAGAACAGTTTGGACTGGAGAACTTAAAAAAAGAAACTTTCTGTTGCATCCTTAAAGTATGCTAAATATAAAAGTTTGTCACCTGAGGGACTTTGTTTTTGAATTACCTATTTTACAGACACGCGCATACAGGGTATTCTTCTAAGTATATGCTAGAGAAAATAAAAAAAAATCTCTATATAGTGATCCTGTACAATCAACTGTCATTTACATTACACACTGGATACTGCTGATAAAAATCCTAGAGCAATGGATATTAAAGGAACTCTGTAAGTACATTTCTGTTTAGGACACTAGGTACACTGAACAGTAAAAAGGCCTGCCATGAAGGAGGTTAATAAAATAAAATTTGAAATTCTAAATTTCGTTTCGCATTGATGTTGTTCCCTCATCAATTTTTTGTAATTTCTAGATTATGCCTATACTATGTCCAACAAGAGAATAAAGTATCGTAAACAAAACACTGGGTTGTATCACTCCGCGTCCACGTGCATTCGGAATGACAGTACTGTTACCACTTCGTTAAGTATAATATTAATATGTAGTAATAATATAAATATGCATTTTAAACATAAAGAACACGTATTTATTTAAGTCAACCACTTAATCGCTTCGTTAAGTATAATATTAATATAATTTTCGAAACTAAAGGCACGTTTTTCGAGCTAAGTATCACGCAGCACACTATTAATATCCATGAAAATTAACTGCTACTTACGTCAATTGCATTCCTCTAATCTGAGTTGGGAATTGGTTCGATACCCTCCAGGTCCGATGTCTCCGTGTGGCTCGATCCATTCAAGTAATAAAGATGAGGTGGCAGTCTGAGTAGAGTGTGACCCGCAAGTTTTGCCATTTCGTTAGTTACGTATTTTTCGTACTCTTTAGCACGAGACTTGACCATTGCCAGCAATTCCACCTTAACAGGACCCTCGTGTAAAATTAGTTTTACTCTGTAGCCATATCATGATCCCTTTTTTCCAAGATTTGTTTTGGATGCGCTCTAAACTCACACTGTGGTGGGGGGGGGGGGATTTTCCATCACAGTAACGCTATTCGGTTGTAGTTTGGAATTTCACCTGCAATGATCTGAACTTTTATTTATCCTTCAAAAGTCATATTATCATGTAATAAGATTTTTATAAAATGAAATTGAAGGTTTACATCAATGTTAGCACCATGGCAAAAGCAATTGTTTCCACAAGGCAACTGAATATTGATTCTGGGTCACCCAGAGCGTGGGTTGGTAATCCAACTAAAATTCCCAAGAGAAGCTCTAGATACTAAATGTTTTATAACCTCTGGGCCTCAGAATGTCGCAGTAAAGTGTAGGATGAAGATAACCCACCAACCTTTACTCCAGGGAATCGATAGGGTCTCTCTGTTCCGGGCATCAGGAACTTGTCCTAACAACTGCGTCTGATCACTGCTCTTTTGTATTTAAAAACTACATCATTTGTGATGCATTTAAGGAATAATATAGCTCATAAAAGAAACTATGAAAATAAACTTATATTTATGTATGTTTGAAGTAATTCTCAACAAAGCAAAATATAATGTAATAATTAACACTGTTACATGTTACTAAAATTAGATATTTGGTAAATATATTTTTATGTCAAGAGAAATGCCTTGGCTGTTTAAAACTTAAGCATATTTATAAACTTAATATTGAGTAATTTAGAAATAAGTTACCCATTAAAGCAATACACTTCAAATTTTCAATTTTCGGTGATATTTTTCCTACATCTTGCCTAAGTAGGCTGTAGCGTGGAGCTCTAGTTCTCGACCAAAGAATCCGTTCGAATCTATGCTTCCCATGAGGTTCGAATTAGAACTCTGGGACATTGAACCGTGCTGAGGAATGGGAAATGATCCTAGCCGAAAATACCAACATTCCGTCTGGGGGATGTGTCATACCACACCCATCACCTGCCTTTTCAGTTGGCTGATCTACCTCTGCTGCGAAAAGCGAGCGTGAGGCCGGCGGTCGGGTTAGCAGGCCTACCCTTTAGGGTATAGGGGCACAAGATGATTATTATATTTTTTATAATGAAATAGGTGTCGGCATGAACTACTTACCACATACATAAGATAAAGAGTCGTCATTTAAGAGGAAAGGGCATTTTGAAATCATTATCCACTAGATAATCTTATATAACAGTATTCATATAAAAGCCATTTACACATTTATATAAATTGAATGTAAAATGATCTCAATAATGCTTATTTTATTGAATGCATGACAAAAGACTACTCACACTGCTGTTCAATTGTATTATTGCACTCCTGGAGAGCACAAAGCGGAATCCCGTGTTTTTAAAGAAGTTTCACCATTAAAACCAGGGAAAACTGGGAAAATAAAATAATGAATATTTGCAAAACGACTGAAGTTACTAAATATTTCACATAAACTGTATCTTTTAATAAATATAAAATTTTCTTCTAATTTGAAGTTTATTGCACTTGTCTTTTAAAATGAAGAACAGGATATTTGATATAATTGCGTCTGAACGATTTTGAGAAGCCAAAAAGTAATGTGTTACAGTTTAAAGGTTCATTTACTGAAACAATATTTTCTTAAGAACCATACATGGCATGACATCCCGAAACATTATCGGCGGTGAAGTATAAAATTTGGTATTTGGTATTTATGGTTTTGAATTACACTGTTTATAAAGGCGCCCAATGTACCCTTTTTAGGAGTAGGGTGTCCCTAAAGGAGTATTTGAGATAAAAGCTTGGTATCAATTTCTTGAGTAAAATGCTATACTCATCACAGAGATAGAGAAAGTAGATATTACATTATTTCACGTTTTATAGATTAAGTATAACCATTTTAAAGCGATTTTAATTACTTCGAGCTGAAATATAACGTAGATAATATATTACCTTTTTGAATATTTAAAATATTATCGAGGAAATTCAGGATATTACAGTATTATTCTTTTAACAAATTTATATTTTGTTTATTAGCTGCGATTATTGGCTATTCTTTTAACATGTGGCTTGCTCATGTGGCTTGAAAAGAAGCTTTCAATGTTTTCTTGTTAATATAACTGAAAAATTGATAGCTCTAAATTAAAAGGCATTTCAATATCTAAAGAGACAATACAAACTTTAATCGTATTATGATTATATTTTTTATTTGTATTGATGTAAGATAATGTATCATTAAAATATTCCTGAAATTGTAATCCTAAAATCTGACTTTGATAAGCTCACTGTTTTAATAAACTGAAGAAACCTAATGAAACGGGCTAGAATGAAATATTTTATTTACACAGTAGTTTTAAAATGTAAAGGAATTTAACAATGGCTAAAGTTTAAAGTTCTGTAAATATTTAATAGTTACCGTAACCGGAAATATTAATTTATAATAACCAAATTATTACAGTTTAGCCGAAGTGGTTGAGGTACGGATTAATGAATAAGGTGTGAATTCGAATACCGTCAATAGATTTTTTCAAGTTTTCATTAGACTTAACTTGGAAATTACACTAAACTTGAGCCTGGAAGTCTCCTTCCAAAATGTTCTTTTCCAATTATTTTCGTTCGAGTATCACCGGTCGCACCACCTATGCTCCAATATGGAGTAATAAATAATATGAAAAGGCATGTTTTTTCTTTAATCCTAGGGTCACGTGTCGAGGCCAGGTTGTCTAATAGTTCCAGTGCAACTCAGTTTGTAGGAAAAGTGGAGTAACCGTCAAGCTCCTGTTTTTTTAATTAAAATTTCGTCACCAGATGTGTCAATAACCTATAATATATGATGCAATCGGGACTTGTTAGGTTAAGTCAAAAATATGCGTATCAGCCTCGCAGTATGGTAGGCTCGAGTCGCTCCGGTTAATGTCCGCAGTTGCAGTAAAATATTTGTAAATTATGTGTACACATACCCAAAAAGTTCGTATCCTTCGTCACAGGTGTAGGTGGCTGCAGTACCAGCTGCCAAATCCTGGCTGGTTAACCGCACCTGCGCGTTCATAGGCACTGCAGGGTGTCCGCATTTTGTTCCTGTACAAACAGATAAAACAACTATTAAAATATGTTTTGTATCATAACTCATACGATTGCATTTATTACTCCAGTTAAAACAGCAGTTATCATATTGACAGAACAACATAGTTATTTTTTCGAATGCAACAGAAAATTATAGAGATTCTGTAGGGTTTCGAAATAACACCACCACTAAGGGATGTTAAATAAATCCCAACAATCAAATAAATTCACCGTCAAAAAATAATCAAAATTTGCTCTACCCACCCTTTTTTACCAAAGATTCTTAGCAAAGATAATTATCCCTTATTACTCTAGATAACACTTAATTACATGTTTACAGCGGAAGAGACTGAGAGATTTTAAGAACGAGACACTATGTGATTTTGAATCTTGCTCTTGAAAAAACAAAGTATTTGAAAATTCAAGCAATAAAAATGAATTTCTTGAAAATGGTAGCCCCAAAACAAAAATTTATTTTGTATAAATTCGCTAAATTCACAAGACATACATTTGTGTATAGTAAGACCTTGTGCAACTCTTAAGGGTTACCAGAAAAGCAAGATCAAGATCTTCATGATCAAGAGAACTTCACAGAATATTGAAGATGTGCTCTTGAAAATGCACTTAAGTATGCAATTTTTGTCAAAATCATTAGAGACGATATTAATAACCTAAAGAAGAAAGAACACTTTTTCATGTTCAATTTGGGTGTCTAATCCTTGAACGATCAGAAATTTGATTTTTGAGTTTCCTGTTCACACGTGCGCGCGCACTCTCTAGTCTGGGTTACATATTTGGTTAAGCCCCCGTTTACTGATCATAAGCTTAACAATAACTTCTGAATGCAATTAAAACACAGCTGATTTTTAAAATTGTTGTTAATAATGCGTCGTACTTCACTTTGTTCTAACGTTGAAATCGTGGAAATGTAGCTTATCTCAGTGGCGATTTTGGGTTCTCAGGCAACCTTAATAGACACCAATACAACGTTCATCGCAACTCTCGGTAACGTGGAGATGTTCCAAATTTTTAAGTATGATGCAACCATAAGGTTAAATGATGGTTTGAGTCAATAGTTGATCTTTTACAAAAATAAAAGAAACATTTAACGGTGTATTCCTTACATGCAACACTTTGAGTGAAGATGAAAAGGTTGTGTCCCAGTCAGTGCTTATGTAAGCAAACCTATGCATTTATTTGCATATTGCAAAATACAGTAAGGTCATAATCACCCACATATATGTAGTAATTAATTACACAGATGAGATAAGCGTGCAGTGGGAACTCGGCAACTTTGACCCTCCGATGAGGAAAAAGCTGTTCTCAGTACAACTGACCTATGAACATGCACTTTGCACAAATTGCATCCTTCAGCCTTTTCAGTAACTAGTTCTAGGTGTGCATCTTCCTGGAGTATTAATTTATTTAAGTGTTAAGTTCTGAGCATTTGAAAGACTTGGTATTCCGAGATAGATAACTTGGCGATGTATAGATTCATATTCCAGAGTAATTAGGAAGCATCGTTGTTCTGACCAACAAGGTAGGTTCTCGTGTTTTCTTACACTACTTCTGAATTATGCGTTGGTATAAATTTTCCACGGGAAGGTTCTAGCAGTACTGAAAAATCTACAAAATAAGAGGGAAGTATAGAAGGATATGTAATGTTGAATATATTAACACTTTAATGCCTCAGCTAAGGATAGCCCACTCCAAGATTATGCACAGCTATCTTTTAAAACAGGACCTAACCAACAATCTGCCAAAAGTGTTAAGCATAACTGACCCTCAAAAACGTCACCACTGGTGCCAACTTAAAGCTGATGGAATTTTAAATGTTAAATCTTATGACATTAACATGTAATTTTTAATTGACGAAGTATTTATTCGTAGTCTCTTTTTACATATGTTGTCAAATACTTGACAGTGCTTTAAAACAGAATAAATACTTTCGTTCCTTCTAAATACAATTAAATATATTAATCCATGCTCCTAAAATCAAGTTTATCGTTTGCAGTTCAATCAAAATGTATAACACTGCTCTGCAATTTTTTTTTATGTTTTGGTTCTGAATGTTATTTACCCCTAATTTTGGGGCACTCATTCCACATGTCGTCCATTTTCTTGCACCACGTCCAAATGTTTCAAAAAAGTGAAAACAAAAATTTTATATTCATCTACCAGCGCCATATTCACCTACCATATTTACACTTCTACAAGATCACTATTACGCTCAAGAACATGGTATGTATAAAGAAGTATGTAATTACGTCATATTAAACAAAATATATGCGCATTTTACATATCTTATCAATTTTAGAAAGAACAAAACAGTGACCTAACTAGAAAATTTTTTTCTTCTTTTTGCACGTCTTCTCTTTCCACGTATCAAGAATACTTTCCCTTTTCATAGACCAACAATAGTCTGCCATCATGTTAATACTCCATCCACCGTGGTACTTTCTTTCTATGTCTTTCAAGTCCTGGTGGAAACGATCACCGTGATATTCACTGTAAAATCCAAGACAGTAATCTAGAAAGTAGTTTTTGTGAGCATGAAGAATGTGCAACTTAAAACTCATGCTACAAATAAGTTCTCTCAAGTTCTCCAACATGGTGTTCACTTTGGTTTTGTAATCTTGACTCCTTGTGATTCCTAAGAAGCTGTTTAGAACATTTGTAGCTCTACTAGGCATGCTTTTCTGTTTGATTCATTTTATTTCAAAATTGAGGTTACACATTAATTTGTTGATCTGTAGTGCTGCAAAAACCTCTGTCTAGGGTCATTCTGTTATAAATACTACGTATATACTTAAAACACTCACAATACAATGGTGTTATACCTCAGCAATAGAAACTTCCCATGCCCTACTAGGAGATTTTATGAAATACGAATTCTATATTTTCTCAAAAAGCTGACGTGATAGAAAAATAACAGATTGCACCGTTGACCTCAGGGCAATACTTCCACTTAGGAACACTCAATCATCGGAAAACAATTTTTGCTGCAGAGCAGTGTGCTTAATCCATTACTCATATAACACTAAGAGTTTAAGTGAAAAAATTTTATCTCGGCGCTTCCCAAATGAAACTACCTTAGCTCACCTATATCCATGGAAGGATTTCACCTACATTACATGTTTAATCATCAACACTCTTACAAAAACAGAGTTTCTGCTCTCATTTTGTACCTATAACCACAAATACTTTGTTCGAAATCGCCATTTAAATTCTCCTACTGAACACTTGAATTATCTTCAGACGAGGCATTCCGTGAACTCCGATTTTGCGGTTGCTTGTAACAGATTAGCAAGTAGTAGATTGTTAAATAAAAAAGCATGTGGTTTTATTAGAAACAGGGATATCAACTGACGTAATAAATATAACGGAATGCAATTATGGATTTGAAACACTCCACCAAGCATTGCAGGTATTTATTTGAGCACTAAATATTATGAATGACATATATAGTGACTGTTATTTGTCGTGTATTATGCCAGTTTTACAATTATATCTTAATAATTTACGTAGTACCTAAGAAGAAACTTACTCGTCACATTCAATATAAATGACATTAATTTCCCTTAATTATAACTTTTAATTTACTTATATTAAGTAGGGGAAGATCTGCGGTTTTGAGGATTTCAGGATCCAAAGCCAGGCCTCAAGAAATAAAATATCTCGAAAACGAAATTAGGCGTCAATTTCCTGAGGATGTGGTATGAAGATTTTAAAGACAAATATTCCCAATACCCGAAATGTTTACATCATGAGGTCTTGTGTATCCGATTTACCATCATGTTGTTAATAAAACATCATTTATTATTTCATGTCAAACCTTTTAAAAGAAATGGCAGTCTCTAAATTTAATTTTGCCTTTGACGGTTAAAAACCTTGGAAATGTGAGTCTGCTGAATCATTAATTGCACATTGAAAAATAAGTGTATTTACGTAAGTACAGTCTAAAGTTAAATCCGCATCTGTAGTTCTTCCTTGGTCAGCAAGGCTAATGCTGGTTGTGTGTGTCTTCTACCATGGTTCTCTTTTCTGCAATTTCCCCTCTTTCACCTCCCTTTTTAGTTACAAGAGGCCTCCGGGACTACGGCTACAGCGGACTTGTAGCCCAGTGACTTGCGCATGGCTGTCATTTGTTTTTATGTACTTTTTAACTTTGCTTTTCTCAATAATGAATGTTACAGGAATATTTTCATCTCACTGTACCGAGTAGGATTTCTTAGGTGCCATCGGTAGGATTAAATTTCCGGCCTTCTGTCTTTATGGATTTATTTTTATTATGTTTTTCTTTTTGAGGTCAAAAGCTGTACGCTGTGGCGATCGTGTATATCATCACAAATTTTCCAAATCCTTATTTCTTACTTCGTCTTCCTTCATCTTGCAGGTTAGGCGCAATCACGGTGGTGTGCAGCGTGTGTGCTGAATATATTTTAAGTAGAGATCTGCTCTTTTTTAGTATGCGTCTTTCTGCCCGAACTTGTCAAGGACGATAGGAGGCTATCGAAGAGTTGGCTGGATTATTCTGGAATGATTAGGGAGCCCATTGCACTATAATTTGGTGCCCTTCGTACTGTCACCTCATCCTTCCTCCCGTAGGTTTGGTAGACATGATATTGCTAACTTTTTTATTTAGTGCTAAATTCCTTTTATCTATCGCTATCTCTATCCGCTAAAACCTCACAAAAATCTTGTTTGATGACAGAATATTTACAATTTGTTAGTCGAAATTTATCAACTTTAAGGAATGTATTGGTAAACATTGGCAAACTTAAAAGTTCTACATCGATTCGGGCTTAGCTTTAAATTACAATGCTCAACATCTTTTCTCACTTTTGATTTCTGTTTTCTTTATCTCTGGGTTGCCAAGAAATAACCTCCAGGTTTAATATTTATCTAAACAGTAAGAACTGTTGCGGCAAATTAGGGGTTTTTGTAGCTTTTAGAAACCAGCTCATTCCTTTTTTTCATTCAATGTTTAAATAATAAGTAGTGTCACATTGTATCCAAGAATGTAATATTGAGATTTTACAAGAAGTGCCACTTCAAGATTTCTTGAAATCAATAAGTGATTCTAGCAAAAGACGTGTCTCATAAAATTCGAAGTTTGGCATATAAGTTCAGAATGTTCCAAGAATAGCAGATGAGGTTGAAAATACCTACCGACCCCAAACTACCCTTTAGATGGGAAATTTTCTTTAAAAATGGCTAACAATACGAGTATAGGACTAGATTTACAATATAATTTTCTGTTAGAAGGGTGAAAGACCTTTTCGTTCTGAATGGCTTCTGATAAACTGTAAGAGAAGACAAAATTTTACCAAAATTTAGTTAATGTTTACTATTTTAAAGTGCTAAGTCGCTACTCATTTTCTTGTGATTGATGCGACGAAAATGAAGTTCCAAAGCTATTAAACAGCAATTGGTCTTTTACAAATCTGGTTAGCGTTTTAGTATACTGTACAGGTTATCCATACAACACAATGTATAAATTTCTAGTAAACGTATATCTGTATCAACAAGAATTAAATAATTAAAATAGACAAATACCATCCAAATACTCATTAAATTTTCGAAATCTCTTTAATATTTTAAGGAGATCCAAGACCAAAGTTTAGCAGAATACTGTCAAAAATAATACATTTTATCCCATGACTTAGTGTCCATAAATTCAAAATGTATTTTACGTTTTGTTTAAAGTAGTTTAAAATGGTAATATGTTTTAATTTGAAATTTGACCAGTTATAAATAATTGTTTCAGTCTATTCAGTTTTTCGAAATGTTTCAACTGATGCTGTTCTGATCCAACTCTTTGGAAATTTGTTATGTTGATTTCTAAAACCAAGCAATTAAATCTAGGGTAGAGCCAGACTGAAAAATCTAATGCCATAGCCGGGATTTGAACCACGGATCTTCTGGTCTCCGTCCAACCGCTCTAAATCATTGAGCTACTATAGCCAACTTGTCTCATGTGTTTATGAGAACTCCTAGTGATTTACCGAAAAAAAACACGAGTCGCAGAACTTGTCATCGGCACGTTGGCCATAGTAGCTCAATGGTTTAGAGCGGCTGGACGGAGACCAGAAGATCCGTGGTTCAAATCCCGGCTATGGCATTGAATTTTTCAGTCTGGCTCTACCCTTTCATAGTGCGTCCTACACACGGCTAGAGTGAAAGAACAATTAATTTCCAATTAAATCTAGGGTATACATTTTTCTCTCGGATGGTAGCTTTTTGGTTATTAATTTTAAAGTAGTATACAATTTAAAAAATAGAATTTTTAATGACAGAATTTAATATTTTATTATCAACTAAGAGAAGTAAAATATCGCATGCTAAATTTATGCAATATAATCACGTAAACTCACAGGAGTTTAAAATCTTATTGCACTTAGTGCTAGCATAGAATAATAAAATTAGCTTTCAAATTTAATAATTCGTAAACTAAAATAGAATTCAAGTATAAAACCAGACAATATTTATATAAAAATATTAAAAATAAATGTTATAAACTGAATGTGAAGTGCATAAAATCACATTTTAGTGTGCTGCATACTTCTAAAGAGAGATTGATAGTTACATACTTTTGAATGCAATTCTAAATGTTAATAATTAAGATATTTAATATATAATAAAGGAGTAGCAGAGAGTAAGAATTCGCCCTATTGTGTTTAACTATGGCTGCATCAACGGGTTTAGACAAAATGATAACATTTTACAAAAAGAACTGGGTAGAGAAAGCCTATAGTGTTGTAAGAGATAGAATTATTTGTGGAACAAACAACTCATAAGTCTACTTTGCTGCACGCAATCGGATATAAACAGGTTTGAGGTAAAGCGCTACCTGGTATCCCAAATAACGGTCCACATGTCTGAAAGCTGTTTTCAGCTTTTTGTTTAATTTCTTTATGGTTACCAAACATCGTTCTACCAAAGACATTATGTGTTTTATTTATGTTGTCCGGCCCTCCAGTAATAACCCGCTTCCCTCCGAACGGGGTCAAACTATCCCGGGTATAGTAATTTGCATTTATTTCGTCAGTTGATGGATTACACTATCTCCTTACAATGGCGTGAGCATTAGCCGTGGTGCCACAGTAATTAAACCTTCTCTTCCGCGAGTTTAACTGGTCAAGGGTTTCACTAACTACTTAATGTGGGAATGTATCATTTTTGTAATTAGTAATTTGCTAAATAAGGCACTAAGTAATGTGTAATTGCTGGCCGATGCGACACCTGTGGAAGGTGTTACGACAAATCCTGTTTTTGAGGTTATTAAAAATACGTTACCCTATGCTTAAAAAGCTCGTATAGGGTTTTATAAATATATCTGTTTTAGGGTCAGGGATAAAAGGCTTCAGAAGCCTGAGGGCTTTATCATCATAGATCACCTTGCATTAAAATTGCTCCTTACTAACGTTGCGAACCAAAGAATATAAGGGAATGCAGCATCGAAATTGCCTAAAAATATGGAAAACATATTTTTTGTTTTTGTTTTTGAGCTAATAAAAAACGTTGAACCGTATAGTATCATAATCTAACTAAATTTATGAGTTTCAGGCATTTAAATGCCCTCACGTGACAATTTCTCCATGCGCACGTGCATGCCGGCCTTTGGATTCACAGAATTGTGAATCGATTGAATGTACTAAATCATTTATAAAGCTGTTTTATACATCTAAACGTACATATAACTGTTATATAGTTTATAAGTAAAACATTTTTTGAAACAACAGACCTTTTGTTGACTGTGTACATTGGATCATGAGTAGTCTAAACGATACATGGGAAGAAACACCTAAACATAACACAACAATGGGAACATACTTGAGGCCTGATGTGGTAAGAAAACTAATGTCTGTGTACTAAAGGCTGGCATCAGATGAAATCCTAAGGAGATGTACATTGGGTAATGACACAGAATGCAAATGAAAGTTTACATAGCATGATATCGTGTAAATAACCAAAAGAAATATTTGTTTCAAAGAAGAGACTTCAGGCTGCTCTGGCATCAACCATCAATGAATTCAATTTTGGTTCTTCCTCACTCAAGAAGCAGTCAGACATAATGGATACTGAGATTTCACCAGCATCTCTAAAAATTAGCCAAGGGAAGGACCAATTACGCTTAATTCATTCAGCAATATCTTCAAAGGTAACTTCTTAAACAACCAGAAAGAAACTAAAATTGAAGAAAACTGCTGCAGAAGAGAGAAGGAAGAGGTAGGAGGATCCAACTTACCTATCTGGAGGGTTTTAGTCTACTTCAAGGCATGTAGCTGAGAAGAAAAATATTTTGGATTTTAACATTTGATTTACTCAGTTATAGTTTTTTCAACATCATTTGTCATTCAAAATGCTTCACACTATGCAGTTTTGATTCATTACTCTAAATTTTTCCTAGAAAGCAAACAAAGGTATCTATCATATGAATTTTTAATATTCATTGTATTTTTAAAGTTATCGATATATAAAATCAAAGGTTTAATCATTTTTTGGATTTTTTTTTTGTTTTACTCCCATACCTTATATTTTTCCTCTGGAACTAAAGGCATAATGATAGATGTTTTCTTCATAACCATCTAAATATGTTTAGAAATAGGACAATTAAAATTTTGAAAATTGCCATCAGTTGGAGCGGTTTGAATTTTACAAAATTTAAATTTCACAAATTAATTACTCAAAAACTATTTAAATTACAAAAATCAAATTTTGAATTCTGTGTCCACTATACATCAGAACTAAGTGATAAACATTTCAGCAAGTTTGGTTGAAAATTGCTGGATTTGGGGTTTTCACTGCTGCATCCCCATAAGGGTTTGAAGAAGTTCATAAATTAAGTAATATATTTCACCATTTTGTTCACATTATAATTATTGTGGCTTCGTGGGTTGGTAGAATCAAGTCATTAACACCATCAAAAGTCATCAAATGTGGTCAAATCCATTACACAACTACAACACAACTGCCGCTCTAACACCTTGCTGGGCTTTTTATACCCATGGCCATTGTTTCTAGAAAGCCGGAGACCGTTCGATAACAATCGCCACGGCAACAGAAAGGTGGAAAATTTCCGAACTACTGTCTCTTTCTCTCTTGGCAAGCGTCCAGCTCGCGCGCTACTCTGCCTCTTTCTTTCCTGCCCACGGGCACAGCTCTGGCTCTGCGGCGGCTCCAGCACAACAATGCGATCGATGACATAGTTTCGAAAAGGGATGGCATAAATCTTACAATCTGTATCCAACAATTAAGTATTAATACATTATTTAAAAATGGGCAAAGCAAATAGACAGGTCTTTTAAAAACGTAATATTTCTTGAAAGAAAAATAATAATTTCAGTTGGATATCTTAAGTTCCATCATCTGAAAGGGCATTTAAGTTTTGCTAAATTAGATCCGCGTAAACACTACTTATAAAAGCTCTTATATTTAGTGATTCAATGTCAGTTATTGATCATACTAATTAATTAATCGCCTATTTGGATGTAGCTTTTTGTATGAATCTTTATGGAATATAAAAAGTGTTTTGTAAAATGAAAATTCGCAAATTATATGCAACATTTATTTAATGGTAAGCTGTGTTATTTAGCAACTTGCTAAAACAAACAATTTCTCTTTTCTTCTATTTTAATTCAATAAAATTCTTATCATCTATTATTATAATGATTATTTTATCATACATTAATTACCTTTCAGCATTCAGAATGGAACGATTTATATTTTAAAGCATGAAACTCAGAAATTAATAACCGGTAGTTTTGTCTTATACATTCATTTTTTATTTAAATAATCTCTCCTATTATTTGGCTAGAAAGCCTATTCTCATACAGTTTCTTGTTCTCCATTGGCGATTGGTGGAAACTGTAAAAATGACGAGATATGGCAATCCATGAACTGAAAGCACAAAGTAAAAGTATCCGCGCTGCTTGGAATAAAATCGAAATTAAAGGTGTATTTTTAGAAAAACGAAACGTATATGCCACCTCAGTGTTTACATAAAAGTACAGAATGATGGCATCGTTCCTATAATTATAATTATCCCACCTGCCCGTCTCGGCAACGTAGGTGGTAGCATGTCTGCCTCAAGTTCAAGAGGTCCCAAGTTCGAATCTCGATCAGGGTGAGTTACCTGGATAAGGTTTTTCCGGGGTTTTCCCTTATCCTTCAAGACGAATTTCGGGTAACTGTTACTGTAACTGTAACATGGACCCTGGGCTCATTTGAGCATCATTTCACCCAATTCATTCACCGTCCGATATGACTTAAAGTTGGAGTACGTTAAAAAAAGAACACATATCCTACCGAATACGTCTCTAGCTCATAAGTAATTTAATTGAACTTTCAAACCCATGTTTGTCATTAAATAAACACACATTTATTACACACTCCAGACTCGTCTATCTCCTCGCAAGAGAAATATTTCTTATTGAGGACCTAAGGACACTCTTGACTCCACCCAACACTGGAGCCTCGGAAAATCTTTTGTCAACATTAAAAGCAGGAAGAGAAGAAGTACCCCAAGAGTTTTATGGAGCGTGGGCCATGATAGACCGGACATGGATCACATCCAACTTTGAGATGAGGCACATGTTTACTAGAATGGCGGTACACGGTTTCCATCATCTCATCTGTAAGAACACATCATGCCATGAGCCGGCAGAGACGTGTGAGTGCAACTTATGCAGACAAACAGTGAACGTTACCACATAGAACTGTGCAGGAAAAGAACCGAATCAATTAAAGACTATGCGAACCAAGGCGTCAGAACGCAAACTTGAATAATTTGTAGATAATAATTATAACATATGTTGGCTAATATGAATTAAATTGCCGAAAATCTATCAGAACTGGTGGTGATGCTGAAAACAATCTTTATTTACGACCAGGGACTATTATTTATTTTTACAAACAGGTGTATTTCTTACACGACTTTCAAATAAAAATTCCGTATTATAAACGTGTAATTTCTCTGCCACTTAGCATGATAGAAGAATTATTTCACTATCCCAAAAGTGTGTTTAATGATATTCCGTGATTCCTAAAAATGTGTTGAGAGCGAGAGAGAGAGAGAGAGAGAGAGAGAGAGAGAGAGAGAGAGAGTGTGTGTGTGTGTGTGTGTGTGTGTGTGTGTGTGTGTGTGTGTGTGTGTGTGTGTGTGTGTTTATGTACTGTGTTGTGAATGTGTTGGCACGTAAAATGTACACATACATAAATGCACTAACACTTATCAGGATTAGCCTGAAGTCAAACGTTCAGTTGTAGATCTAGATGGAAGAGTTTTACTGAAAGACATAAAAACAGAGGAACTGTGGTTTTGAATAGAGAAAGAGGAGGCTACTTATAAGTGTAATGAGGCAGATTATTGCCAAAGCTAACAATACTTGTAATCCAAAATTAATGCTTCTAAGATAAAGGATGTTTGAAGTGAAATGCTCAGATGTAGGCGTTAAATGTACCGATACCCAATGTAGCACGTGTAATTAACGTAATGATGAAATTGCTTGCTGGTGTTCATAAACGTAAATTACTCACTTAAAATTGACTATCAGTATTCAAGAAGTTGTTTCAGGAGGCAGAGTATGGTCATGTTTCTTACTTTCACTGGTGTACCACTTAACGTTTCTAGCTCTGTTTTATTATGGAGTCGACTGTTGCATCAACATTTAAATGTTGCATCTTGGGTTCGATGCCAAGAAACTTGACAGCAAATTGCTTTCCCTTAATGTCAAAAACCTCATTAATACGCGACGTGCTTGTAGTTGCTGGGTCAGAATAGGTTCCCTTAAGTTCAACGATAAAATCCTGCATTCTTAATAAGTGTTGCACTGTAATAGTGGTGCTGAGCTCTTCTTTTTGCTTTCTCTGCATTCTGCTTGTTGAGATTTTGATGGAAATGTTTGAATATATAATATATTCTAAGAACAGTTTTAGAATAACGAGTAAACAAAATTATTTAAGTGTCACACATCAACTTTATTAAACAATTGCAAAATACTTCAGTGCAGACGGGCAAAAATGCCAACCGTATCTTAGGAAGAACAATCTTTACGAGGCGCAGTGCTTAGAAAATTAAATTTTGGTACAAATTTAATCATACATCTGTTTAGTGATTTATATTGGATGCATTGTAAAGGCTTTAGGTTTTAAGTCTATTTTTATCTAATTTTGCATTATTTTCTCCCTATCATCATCATCATCATCATCATCATCATCATCATCATCATCATCATCATCATCATCATCATCATCATCATCATCATCATCATCATCATCATCATCATCATCATCATCATCATCATCATCATCATCATCATCATCATCATCATCATCATCATCATCATCATCATCATCATCATCATCATCATCATCATCATCATCATCATCATCATCATCATCATCATCATCATCATCATCATCATCATCATCATCATCATCATCATCATCATCATCATCATCATCATCATCATCATCATCATCATCATCATCATCATCATTACTTGCTGTATCAGTGAAAGTGTTTAATCATAATGGATATACGAGGGCTGTTCAATAAAGAATGATCATAAATTTTTTACGGTCATAATTTTTCGCACTAAAATTCAGTCTTATTATGTTCTGTTAGCTTAATGTGAAACAAACATGCCGTAGTAGTTCCACTGTTGGTACTCCTGTTTCCCGCCTGTGAGAACCAGGCAAGTTCAGACATGTTCAGTATCGCCTTGGCGAAGAAGAAGAAGAAGAAGAAGAAGAAGAAGAAGAAGAAGAAGAAGAAGAAGAAGAAGAAGAAGAAGAAGAAGAAGAAACTTGAACTTGGCTACATCATTTTGATCCTGAGAGCAAACAGCAAAGCTTGGTGTGGAAATCTCTTCATCACCAACTCCCCAAAAAGCAAAAGTGGTTGCTTCTGCTGAGAAAGTTATGGTCATCTCATTCTTTGATATTCATGGAATGGTTAATCAGCATGTTGTACCTGCACACACATCAGTAACTGGACAATGCTACAGGAATGTCCTGAAAACAATGCAAATCCATATCCGGCGCAAAAGACGACATTTGCGTGAAGCAGGCTGGATGCTGCACCACGATAATGTGCGGCCGT
Source organism: Mantis religiosa (assembly GCA_030765055.1). Lineage (NCBI taxonomy): Eukaryota > Metazoa > Arthropoda > Insecta > Mantodea > Mantidae > Mantis > Mantis religiosa. The sequence continues at coordinate 61,962,241 of CM060959.1, forward strand.
ATATTGCCAATGTTGTTGCTGAATATCTTGCAAAAATCAACGTGAAGTGCATCCCTCACCCTCCCTGTAGTCCGGATTTAGCCCCATGTGACTTTTTCTATTCCCTAACTTGAAGAAACGCTTTCGTGAGAAGCATTATACATCACCAGAATCAGTGGTGAAGGCTGCGGAGGCGATTTTGAAGGATCTCTCAAAAATGGTTTCCAATATGTCTTTGAAAACTGCCAGAAACGTTGGGACAAGTGTATCGCATTCAGAAGGGACTATTTTGAGAACGACCATCAAAATTGAGGATGAGTAAAGGTACATTGTCAAAAAAATTGTGATCACTCTTTATTGAACAGCCCTCGTAAAAATACCTACTATGAAATGTATAGAAATAAAACGGTTAGTATTAGAATGTACATTTTATATTTTGAAATGGTATTTTCATATTTTTGCAAAATAGATTTCAAATTATAGCGTTGGCTTTTCATGTGTGTATGTTTCTAGATCTAATTAGATTCTAAGAACTTAGACACTATTTTCTTCAGTGGAAAGGAGCAATAAATATATGTATTTACGAATTAAGCAAGTTCTTACGCTTGTAATGAAAATATGACCATTTGTTCTGGGCTACATATAAGTCAACTAATATTCCTGTGTTCGCATCAAGGACAGATATAATAAAACACAGTCTTTTGTGTTTTCTGCATTGTCTTCACGCAGGCAGTCAAGCACAAAGATGATCGGTTGCTGAAATTTCTCACCATTGTATTCATATTTGGTATTATGTATCTGGTAAAAAGAGATGATGGCATAGCTTTCACTGTTCATTTTTACATTCCAGTAAAGACTTCTAGCAGACATAATAGTCTATAAATGTACAATAGCGTATTATAAGGGGAATAATGCTCCTGTGTATTATTTCAACCTCTATTTACGTTCCCAGAAACTAAACATTTTATAGTCAAAGTACAAGTCCACCAGGATATATCCTCACCGCTCGCTCAGGATTTTGATTCTCGGCTGTTGAACATGACACAGCCGACGCTCCTGTGTTCTGACTTCGCTTCCTGAACCGCATAAATCTTACACCGAATGATAGAAACAGGAATTGTACCAGATAAACAGATTTCCACTGACAGAATTTGCTTCTGCCAATGGAATGTCTCTATTTCATTTGTACATTTCCCTTGATAGCTATCATTGAGATTTGTTACGTAAACTTTAACCTTCAGTCTGCTCCAATCTACGTATAATAAAAAGAACTTATTTCTTAGAAAATACAAAACTTGTGCTATCTATCCCAACTTGGAATATTTTAGACGTCAATTTCGATCCTTGCAATTAAAGAACCAGGGAATTCTCGTATGTTCGGCACTACAATCAATCCGCCAAAGCTAAATTTGCTAAATTCATGAACTTTCATGTAAGAAACTATTTAATATTGCGACTCTATTTTTGTATTTAATCTCCCCCAACTTTAAGTCATATCGGACGATGAATGGAATGGGTGAAATGATGCTCAAATGAGCCCAGGGTCCATAGACCTCAGTTACCCGACATTCGTCTTTCAGGATAAGGGAAAACCCTGGAAAAAACCTTATCCAGATAACTCACCCTGACCGAGATTCGAACCCGGGACCTGTTGAACGTGAGGCAGGCACGCTATCATCTACGCTACCGAGGCGGGCATTAATATTGTGCCTGCATGAGTTACGTAGATTCGTAAATCTGGTTTTCAGAAATTTAGAACAACTTTTGCTGCAGTAAAAGGACGTGAAATTGACAAGCAGCTGTCTTCAAGGCTGACTCGGTGTTACGCTGCACGAAAACAAATAAAAGAAATCACTGCGATACACTTCAATAGTCGACTGTCGCACTAACCAACAAACAACTGCCGCTCTAGCATCTTTCGGGGTATTTATACCTCCCCTGCTATTGTTTCTAGAAAGCCGCAGACCTTCTGAGAACTTTCGCGGCAACAACGATGGGCAGAACGCTCTGGAACCCCCTGTCTCTTTCTCTCCGGCCCACGCGCCCGGCTCCGGTTTGTGGCAGCAGCACAACAATACCTCACAGTGACAATATACAGCACTGAATTTATTATAATATGTAGATGCATGCTTTAAAAGTTCACTGATCTACTTTTATACTATAAGTTTATTAAGTAAGACAGAATTCGTCTTTAATTATTCAGTCGTTTTATTCAAATCAGTACTTAATTTAAAAAAATAGCTGTATTATGAACACCAAAGTAGATCCACATAACTAAAGGTTTAAATTGAAATTAGCTGCCTTAAAAATCTTACTTTACAAGAAATTTATATCTTGTTAAAGCATATAGATGATGTCAAATAAGAGTTTGGTGACATTAAAACATTTCCAATTCTTTGACGTTTTTCAATAAGGTATGTAATGTTTTTATAAAGTGAACGAATCGCTATTCTTTGTATTTTTTTTTCTCGTGATTATATAAAGACAATTTTAAAGCTTGACCTAGCTTGTAATAGAAGTGATAGTGTCAGGAAAATGTAATACGTTTGTGTAAAGTGGTGTAGAATTCGCATTACAAAATCCTGATCGAGTGCTATATATGAAGCAAAAGTATTTAGACAATTAAATAGGCAATTCCAAACCCAAATCTGCCCAAAGGTCTAAAAATATCATTATTTGGCGGTTTAGCCTCCCCTTGAGGATTCATCAGACATTGTGTCAACTGCAAACTCGTCCCTATTAGACATGACGTATAGTAACATACTATAGATGCAGCGGGCCGGTTGTGAAATAAGCCCAGCGTAGGTTGCATTTGTCACTGATTGCGTAAATATAGGGAAGTGTGAGAGAGGTCAATAACCAATGTCCAAATACCGGTAGCTGCCAAACCTTAACCTACCGTAATGTCATCACAGTACATCTTGGGTAGCGTTCATATATTACATAACGCTATCAATGGGCCATCGTGAATAATGTCGTCACATGCTTCTTCTCTTGTTGAAGTTTTTTACAGTTTATAAAAGTCTTCTAAAAATTAATTTAATTCTTAAACCCAATAGCTCTGATGTGCTTGAGGGAGACTAAATAGCAAAAATTCCCTAAATATGAAATTTATATATTTTAGTGTACTCTTGTAAACTGACATTTTCTCTTTCATTTGGCATGCATTAATATATTACCATACACATTTAAATGGTACTTTTTATATAAGAGTATGAATTCACCACTACTTCCCAAAACATATTCTCGTACACTGTTTGTGGTAGGAGAAGAGTGAAAGTTCACTCCAGGTATAAGTATCGTTTCTAAATACGAGTTCAAGTTATAACACCTACTTTTTTTAGGACTGGGACCTCTGTTCTTTATTTAAAAAAAAAAATACACGTGGACTCTACCCGCCTCGGTAGCGTAGATGGTAGCATGTCTGCCTCACGTTCAAGAGGTCCCGAGTTCGAACCTCGGTCAGGGTGAGTTACCTGGATAAGGTTTTTCCGGGGTTTTCCCTTATCCTTAAAGACGAATGCCGGGTAACTCTAAGCTCCATGGACCCTGGACTCATTTGAGCATCATTTCACCCAATTCATTCACCGTCCGATATAACTTAACGTTGGGGCGGACGTAAATTAAAAAAAAAAAACAAGGAAAAACACTTGGACTCTTTGTGAATGCGTGACAGATGACAGCACTGTACAGTGGCAGCGACGAGAGTTAGGACTGTTTTTGATACTTAAAATGGCGACGTTTTCATTGCAAGAACAGCGTGTAATCATTCGCTTTCTCCATTTTCGTGTTGCGACACCTATTGAAATCCATCGCCAGTTGAGTGAGGCATATGGTGATGGTACCATGGATGTGTCTACTGTCCGTTCCTGGCTGCGACAGTTCAATAAAGTCAGAACATCGCGTGACAAGAAACCAAGACAATCACAGCCTCGCACCAGCCGGTCTGACGACTTGATCCAGTGAGTGGAGAACGTTATTTTGGAGGATCATCGATTGAACGTTGCAGACGTTCATCGCCAGTTGAGTGAGGCATATAGTGATGGTACCATGGATGTGTCTAATGTCCGTTGCTGGCTGCGACAGTTCAATGAAGGCAGAACATCGCGTGACAACAAACCAAGACAGTCATAGCCTCGCACCAGTCGGTCTGATGACATGATCCAGTGAGTGGAGAACGTTGTTTTCGAGGATCATCGATTGAACGTTGCAGACATCGCCTCCAAAATTGGCATTTCTCTGGGATTTGTGCACACAATCCTGCATGAAAATCTGGAAATGCGAAAAGTGTCTTCCAGGTGGGTGCCACGAATTTTGACGGATGATCACAAGGCTGCGCGCGTGACAAATTGTCAGGCGATGTTGACGTGTGATGACGGAATGAATGGAACATCCATTACACGCCGTTCTTGCAATGAAAACGTCGCCATTTTAAGTACAGTCCTGTCGTCGGTGCCACTAGAGTTCTATGCATTCTATAATGCTGCCATCTCTGTCGTGCTAAGATTCCACGTGTATTTTAAAAATAACCAGAAGTTCCTATCGGGCCCCAGTTCTGAAGAAAATTAGGTTTTATAACTTGAACCCACCTCGTATGACTTTCGTGTGTCCAAACTATGTGATTGTTTCTTTGTGTTTCAAGATTAAAATTAATTTTTTATTTGTGGCCTCCTATGGATGAAACACCGCTTAATATTTGCTCAGAAGCACCCTTTATCATATTTCAGGTTCTTTTACCTGCGTAAATCTATTACCGGGCCACTGGCTTTATTTACCTTCCAAATGAACCATCTTAAGGTTCCATATGTTCAACAAAATTCATCCAGTAAGTTTGCAGTTTCACATTCACTGAATGCAAAGAACTTCAAATTTTATTTAAAATCTTGGCGAAATTTGTTAATTATTTTTGCCAAAAGTTATAAATTCCGCTTTGATTGTGTTTTCACTCTCCATTATAAAGCATCCCAGGACTTCATTCTTAGATGTAGAGATTTTTTTGTAATGATGTATTTAAAAGCCTCGTTAAAACGTTTTCTTACGTAAAGTGATACTTATTTTCTCGCTTATCATTTTTGTAATTAATATGTTCAAAGACGTGTTTCGTGCAGTTAAGCCTCATATCAATTTGCATAACATTTTACTCAAGAATTATATATTCACGATGGCTCAAAATATAAATAATTAGTAGTTTATTCCCCCAAGATAAGAGTGTACTCGTGGTTGGAAAGGAGTATAAGCCTGCAGTTAGTTTTATGGACTTTATTGGGACGGATTCTGGGTTCATAGCTAGCTCAGAGCGTCGCTCTTTGATCCCAGTAGTGGTACACACCAGACTGCTTCGTCCCCCCCCCCCCTTTTCTTTATTCATCACCGCTTACTCTTCTGGTCTGGGTTTCACACACACACACACACGCATTGTTTACACATCGCTAAATTTGAAGTCACCATCCTACACCACTGCGTTCATCGACGTTCCGAACAAGAGTGCCTCCGGTAGATCATTAACTTGTCTCCTGGTTTTCCAGTTGGCACTACCCCTTCCTTACCTTTGTTCGTCCAGAGGTAATTCCTCTCTGCCCCCAAATTACAAGTGTACTATTTCAAAGTCAAATA